>VZSZ01008802.1:478803-521227 GCA_013398815.1 Ibidorhyncha struthersii
TTTCTTTCTTTCTTTCTTTCTTTCTTTCTTTCTTTCTTTCTTTCTTTCTTTCTTTCTTTCTTTCTTTCTTTCTTTCTTTCTTTCCCATGTTTCTGTCAGCTTTTATCTCATCCTGTCTTCACCTCAGCCTCGTCTCAAGATGTGGGGACTGTTGTGAACCAGATGGTCTCAGTAGGTGTCTTCTCTGTATCACTCCAACAGGAAAAGATGTGAAAACACCTTTTCCACAGCCTTCCCTCTGCTACAGAGGTGGAGGATCCTGAAGCCTGAATTAAGGACAAGGAAAGGGAGGCTCTACCTCTTTACCTAAGTTTTTTTTCTTAGATCAGTTACAGAAGACACTTCACTGTACTGGGCAGAAGGAGATTCCTAGCATCAGGGTGTCACAGGACTGTTGACCACCTTATACTTACATTTTCCTCCTTACCTTTCCAAGACTGTCAAAAGAAATTTTAAAAGAAATTAGTCTCTGGTTTACGTTCATGTTACTTTATACCTAACTCACCGTTCTGCCCTGTGAGGCCGCATCTGGAATACTGCGTCCAGTTCTGGGCTCCCCAGTTCAAGGACAGGGATCTGCTGGAGAGGGTCCAGCAAAGGGCTACAAAGATGATTAGGGGATTGGAACATCTTTCATATGAGGAGAGGCTGAGGGATTTGGGTCTCTTTAGTTTGGAGAAAAGAAGATTGAGGGGGGATCTTGTTAATGCTTTCAAATACTTGAAGGGAGGATGCCAGGGGGATGGGAGCAGTCTTTTTTCAGTGGTGCCCATTGATAGGAAGAGGGGTAATGGGCACAAACTTGAACATAGGAAGTTCCATCTTAACATGAGGAGGAACTTCTTTACTTTGAGGGTGGTGGAGCACTGGAACAGGCTGCCCAGAGAGGTGGTGGAGTCTCCCACTCTGGAGACATTCAAAACCCGCCTGGATGCTGTCCTGTGCAACCTGTTGTAGGTGACCCTGCTCTGGCGGGGGGGTTGGACTAGATGATCTCCAGAGGTCCCTTCCAACCCTGACTATTCTGTGATTCTGTGATTCTTACAATTAAAGAACTAAGTAGCTTGAAAGGAATTCAAAATCACCTCTTAAAGATAATACACACATTTATTGTGAAGCAGGGAATATCCATCAATTGCTCATTTACATCACACCCTGTACCTCTGGAGCATTCAGGTAGGCATCCTGGAAAATGTCATTATTTAAATGTAAAGCAAAATAAGGCTTGCCTAATCAACCACCATGCAATTGCATCTTGTAAGGGGATCCACATTTGCAAAACAGAGTCTGAGATCACTTTATCTTCTTTATTCTTGAAACAAAACCTACTACAGCCTGACAGCTCTAACAGTAAATGGCATGTATAGAAAGCACTTCCAGAGCCTGCTGCCAGCAGCCGAGCCTGCCTTGCAACAACAGCGCTGAGCACCACAGCAAACAGTCACGGTATGATCAGAGTGCCAGCTGGAACAGCTCTGCCTGGTGTTTCAACAGCTGTTGAGAAAAGCTGGATTTGCACGCTACAGACTGTACTGCCACAGGAGCTTCAGTTGGGATAGAAGGCAAGATAAAAAGCAAGAGTACATATGCTCCGAAAGTAGTCTTTGTAGAGTGAAAGGAAATGGTCAACACCAAGCAGAGAAAGGAATAACTAGAGCGTTATCTAGGGCAGAAGGGAAGAAGTCAGGGTTCCTCAGGTCAGATCTCTTCCCCATTTCTAAGGAAAGCTAACAAAAACACAAGGCTGTGAAAGACATGAGGAAAGTCTATTAGCATGCCAAGGAAAACAACATGTCTAAGTCTGCATAATAAGTCATGGGGGAAAAACAACATCAGTAACAGGCTTCCCAGACTAGGGAGATTCTACGTGCTGAAACTCCTTTCTGTGCTGTTTGTGTTTCAATGGCTTCTCTACAAAAAATGTATGGCAAAAAAACACTTACTAAAGCGCCAGAAATTACAGACACAACTCTCATACAAAATCCCATCATGTGTTTTTAGCTTGATATTGCAGTAGCAAATGGTGGTCCCAAACATACTAAAGATATGATGTTCATTAAAGCACACCAGAAGTGCATTCCCAGGAGTGGAACTCACTAAACAACCGGGACAAGAATTTTCTAAATGACAAGAGATCGGGGGACAAGGGATGGAAGCAGCCCAGTACTGCAAAATCTGAGTGATAAATAATGATTGTTCTGACCAATTTCTCTTATAAGTTCATACTCACCCGTACAACTACCACTTGTATAGACACATGTTCAGGCAGTCGAATGGGAGCTCGGAAATGCATTGCCAAAGCTACCAGAAGGTGAAGAATGGAAATCAGATTCTTGCCATGGATTGCTGCAGGGAACAAGGAAAATGAAGCAAATAAAAGAATACTGAGGGGTCTTATTTTAAGCAAACAGCTCTGGGAAAAAGGCAGGAAAAAGGCAGTGAAGAATGCCTTTAGGGAAAACAGCCTTTTTTTCTTTTTATCCGTCTTCCTCTTTTTCCTAAATTAAAAAGGCCTACAATATAATTTTACAGGTAGCAAAGCCTAGATTCAGCCCTCCCTTTGAGTAACATGCCTAACTTAGAGTCCAAACACTTCAGCTCTTTCTCTAGTCAATGAAGACAGGCAAACTCAATTACTTGCCTTCTACTGTACTGGAGAATACTGGACAATTCTGCTTTTAGCAGACTTCCAAGTGCTAACACAAGCTTTCCCAGCTGTAAGAGATGAACCCCACACCCAGTACCCAGATAAAGGGACGTCTCAAATTCCATTCTCACTTTCAGATTGTAGCAGGCCATGCTTGAACAGAAGGCACTTTCGGCTTAGCCTGTCAGAAGCTGCATCCTCCAGCAGGACACAGAATCCTTTTACTCTCTCTCACTGTGGTGGCCCGAAGGATTAGACCACCCTCTAGTACCTGAATGACTAACGCATTTCTCATATATGCAGGGATTCAAATTCAGAAAACAAACAAAAAACTTTCTAATGAGAGCATATCCTTAAAGGAACAAATTACTTCAGTTATCCCATAGTCACGTATACCTGTCCTTAAACGAAGGCCACAGACAGAGGTACCAGTTACAATCCATACATGGATGTGGTAACACCGTCTATGCAAATAAATAAATAATTTTAAAAAACTACACTGCATCACAGAGAATATGATCAACTTCTTGATTATCATACCCTCCTGGCCTGTGAAGCTGAGACAGAAAGCATAACAAAGTCCTTACAGTCAACGTTCCACTTGATTGTCCAGCCATGGGGTCGAAGTAAATCATGGACAGCTTCCAGGACCGTCTGCAACTTTTGTTTCTGACCAATTTCAGATTGCGTCACTTCTGCCACATTCAGTTTACGGTCAGCCAGTTTTTCTGTATTTGAAGAAAAGAACAATTAAAAAAACAGGCAAAATCAGATTAAACAAGTGCCTAGGTGAGAATAACAAGCACAGAGCACTGGGCAGAGCTGGACTCTGCTATAAATTTTTCAAGAGAATGATTTTCCTCAGAAAGCAAAACAGCTGAAAGCAAACCTTTCATCAAAGCGTGTCAATTCCAATAAAACCTGTGATAGAAAAACTGGTAAGGCCTGGCAGAACATGCTCATCAATCAGGTTCCAAAATATATAACAACTTGCAGACAGGCACCAAGTTAGGAATAATATTTACTGTACCACCATTTTCTTTCAGTGCTGAAAAGCATTTGGCCCAACACAGCCTTCACTAATACAAGGAACTTGCACAGGTTTAATGGACTTTTCTAATAAAAAGTTAATTTAGGACAAGAAAGGGGAAGTATTGTGTGAACATTTATTTCAGCTTGATATGCTTTATTTCAGGTTAGCTGAAGGTAGGAATTTAAGCTAAAGCACACTTTGCCTTCTCAAACCAACAACAGTCATAGACTCATACAACCCACAGATTTGTACTGGATTAGCGAAACTAATTTAAAGTAAGTAAGCCGGTACAATCTTGTTACGTTGTTATGACATTGTCCCATCATGGTCAATTACTTCCAAAAATGAACTAATGAAGGAAATTTTGTAAAATGCCATTACTAAAATTTTAATTCTGTTTCTGTAATATAATTATTTGTTGCCAAAGTCATGGACAAGTCATTCTTCTCTTCCTCTGCATTGTGGCCCTTGCCAAAGACACGGGAGCTGAATTTCTCTAGAAAACGAAAAAAAGAAGAAAGAGAGCTGAGGAAGGTACAGTAGAATCTTCCAGCCACCAGAGCAATGGGAACAGCTGACCTCTTTTCTCTCTGCACCCTGGGGAAAAAAAAAAGTCAAACTCACTCTGCTGCTGGGACGAGGAGATCAGGACTGGTTGAACATATTCCAATTATATATTATTATTATCATTCCAGTCTTTAAAACAAAAAAACATATTTCACCAAAACTGTTTTCACAAAATGGGATGGACTTCAACTCCAAAGATTCATTCAGAAACATTTCAGAGTTGTCAAAACCTATTATATCAAAAATGGAAATATTTCTGCTCTCAAGTTGAAGAGTATGTTTCTTCTGGACATTTTATCTAGCTGAAGATATATATCATCTACTTTTAAAAAGTGGCAGAAATACAGAAGTACTTTAACAACCCAAACAGAAACGACTTGCAGGTTATCAACTCACAAATACTTTGCACATTTTTATTGTTTCTATCAATTTACAGTAGGAAATTTTTATCAATATTATTAATGGAAAAAAAATTTCTTTATTCAAGCTGTGTCTCAGTCTTTTTTAAACTGACTACCAAAACATGCAATTATTATTTTAAATTATTTTAGATTTTTTTTTTTTTTTAAAAATACTACAAGATTCATTTTTTGGTCACGTGTTATAGCTCCTATCTATTCTCAGCCCAGGTTAGCTGCCAGTCAGCAAGCAGAAATTTATTTCCTTTTACCCTGACACCACGTGTACCACGCCACTCCAGCCTCTCTGAGTGGCACTACTTGTACCCTGATAAAATTAACTAAACAAGGAACTCCACCGCAATCAGTCAGATATTTGCTAACCTCTTACTCCAAACTGCTTCAAACTAAGTACACTGACAAGCTGTTGTCTTTCATCTTTTTTGTGTGTCTGCTTATCAAGACAGATCTTCTTGAAACACCTCTCACACACAAGGAATAATAACTACCACTTGAAGTTTAATGACCATACTTTGTTACCCTTTCCTGCAGGCACCAAAAAAGATGACTTGCGTAACAGAGGGCTGACTTAATTCTGAGGCCTCGAGCACCAGAAGCACTACCACAAGCATGAAACACTTTGCCTCTTGCTTCAATGAGACAGGACGAAGACGGATAGATTTAGTAATACACGTCTAGCTGAAGGTACCAGGACACCACTGAACACAACACGAGATTGGGGCTGAGTTGTGACAGCTTCAGGTCAGAGGAGGCCAAACGGGAAGAAAATGAGGAAAAAACAGTCCAGTTAAAGTCTCAGGCTGCAAGATGCCCACCTTTCCTCCTGTAAGATATGCTAAGTCCAACTGAGCTACGTATGTACGTATGCGCAACTAAACACTTTCTAAATGTCTGCAGGCCTGAGGGTGGAACCACGGCCTCCACTGGGAGCGTAAGAAAGCAGTGATACCTATGACAAAATGGCTACAGTGAAATGCGCTACCACTTGCCAAAACAGCAGTGGCTATACGTTAAGAAGTGCAACTGTGTTCACACAAATACTCCCCAGCTAAAATTAAGTCTACACCCCTGCTCTCCACCACGTCTGGAGGGTCCCAGCTGCAGTCTAACCAAGCAGTGTTAAAACTACTCTTATTTTATTCCTCAAGTTATTTTTGAGGAGTTTTAATTGCACACAAAGTTAATTGTTGTCAACCAATTTTAAAAGCTTGTGAAAGTTCACCAAAACACTGCAGACCTGCTATTTAAGGGGCATATGCAGAAAATTCAGTAAGCAGCATCCGTTAGCACCAGTGGAATTAGCACCACTAGGTCCTCTTGCTCCACTCCAACACACACATCCCACATCCCGGCCCACTCTTGAAACTATGTCCTAAGTAAACTGAGAGCAGTTGGACTATTTGTCTCCAAGGAACGGTATGGTTTACAATGGCACTTGAAGCTTCAAGTCTCTCCGTTTGCTAAAAGCACCCCCATAAATCACTGCATCATCATAAGTTTTTGCCATTGTGCTTCTTGCCTGAACACACACATTGCAAAGATGCAAGGGGGCTGCAAAATCCCAATCGCTTAACTGAGCGTATCCTTTCATGAATCACTCCCACATTAAGTGCACATTATGAGTATGTACCTGCTGCCATGCATTCTCTTTTTCTCATTTTTTTTCCCTAAAAGTAATTCTATCAGGACCTCAAAAGAGCTCTCAGCCCAAAAGCTTTCAGAAGCAAACTATACAGACAAAATTCTGGACCACATGGCTTCTGCATGGTCCCCCACTATAAACACGAATCTCTTCACCTTTTTTCAGCCACATACTTCAGCTGTCTGGACTATACTCAGTCCATGAAAGAGATACCTAGGAATCATCTGGATTTCCTCCCCTTTCAGCAGACAGCCTGAGAAGAACAGATGGAGAAGCTGACACTGTAGTTATCAGTGAAACAAACTGTATCCCTAGTGAGATGGTAAGTTATTGCACAGACCTGCTGCTGTCTGCAGCTTTGGAAGAGGTTAACTTCAGGCCCCTTCCAGTCTTCAGGGCCACCTTCTCTTGTGTAAACTCACCTAACAGCTTTTGCAGCACCTGCCCATCATAAAGGTCCTCTTCAAGCTGTTTGACAATGATTCTCTCCTCCACCAGCACATCATTAATCCAGTCAATTAGAACCTGAAAGTACAGAAAAAAGAGGCAAATATCTAAAACCCACTGAAATATGTTCCTTCCATTCAAGGCAGTAATCAGGAATATAAAACAGAGGAAGAGTAACCATATCTACATATTTCCAAGTTACAGAGAAATAATAACCAAAGAGATGCTTTTGCTCTCTTGTTTTAAATTCAGGTCTTGTGGCATGGCAATTTTAGCACCCTCTATTTTTCCTCATTAAAATGTCTCCTCATTGCACCAATTCTAAAGCAAGTAGCAACTACCAACTCTGCACCAATAACCTTTGCTAGTATCTATGCTCTCCAGGTCCCAAAACTCATGTCTTACCTGTTTCATGTGAACAGCAGACCCACCAATAGATGACAATAGTCCCATGCTCCCACCATGGTCACTACCCTGAACAGATGTGAGTGGTGTGCCAGAAAGAAGAGCTTCGGAGGGGAAAGAGTGAACTAAACAGACCCACTCGCTAGATCCCTGCCATTAGCAATAGGATAGCATTTTATCTTAAGCTATTGCAGAATACAGAAGTAAAATTAAGAAAAAAAAGGATTAAAATTTTGGTCAAATGGGCCTGATGACCATTCTACAACATATATAATAGTCCCCATATGCTGACTACAGTAATTATGAAAATCACTCCATCACCTGCAAAACAGGAATGAACATAAAGAACCTTCAAAAAAGAAAAGGAACTGAGTTAAGTTTTCCAGGTGCCAAAGATAATAATTTCCAAACAGTTACAGGAAAAACAGCCTTGACCGTTTGAAGTTGGCAGTAGTGCTTTCCTTGAATTTATTATTTGGAAAATTAAGTAACTTTCACAAAAATAATATAGTTCTGTTGGAAGAGACACAATGTTAAATCCCACTAAATCCTTGATTCTGTAAGAGGAGAAGAATATTGCCAATCATAGACATGCAAAATTCATTAACTAGAGCCACCTAAAGCAATGAGCCTCATTTAAAAATTCTGCAGTTTTTAATTTGCTTCATATAGAATTGTGGATTCTTTAAATTCACTTTCTGATTAGATCCCATACTTCTACATCTTCTCAACAGTTATGATGGCTAAGAAAGTTTGGGGGTTTTAATATACAAGAGATTGTGAAACAAAAGCAAATAACCAAAAAATATAGACAAGCTTGCAATGGAAAACACCCACCTTGGCAGTCCTAGGAAACACGAGCATTTGAATGTGTTGGTCACAAGGACATTTAAGTAATTCAGCCTGGCTACTGAGGTTCATTGAACCTACCAACCTCAAGGAACTTTTGCTAGGCCTAGTGTCCACAGAGAATTTTACAACCCAAAAATGAAATACTAGTGCTTCATGTACCTCTAATCTATATCTTTAGTACTTCCAAAGCATGCTGAAAATGCGCAGGGCTGAAACTCACCTCTAAAAATAGTGTAAGTGGCAAATTTTAGCTGGGTGATATGGCAACCCATCAATTCATGGAAAGCAAGGATCAGCATCAATGCTCACATATATAAATCACTTGTGCCCTCTAAGCTGCCCAAAGGGATGAAAAATCTCAATAATAAAAATTACTGTTTATCACCTGAATGAAAGAAAAATATCCCAAAGAACATTCTAACTTCTTCAGTATTCAGACTACAACTTCAGCTCTGCTAGAAGAAATGAATTTGCAATTTATATTTAAGAAAAAAAAATCCAAGTTGTTTTTTTTTCCACAGCTCTTGAAGACTGGCAAGTGTTGTAATTAAAAAACAAACAAGCCCAAAAAATCTGCTGTCCCACCTCTTGATTGTCTTAATTAGGAGCCTGGAAAAATCTTTCTGCACAGATTTTTAATTTTTTTTTTAACTTCTACAAGGGAAATAAAGGGCCGTATTGCGTATTGAAATGACTAACACACAGAAATACTTTCTGAATCTCTGCTCACAGAAAGTCAGCTCTCCAGTTCTTTGTAGTTGCTCCTTCATGCAAACAGAAGCAGAAAATATTCAATAACCTGAATGTCTACAAATTTAAACAGTTTGATATAGGTACAGAGTACTTGGTGGGAAGCAGACAGAAGGTGCAGACAAAGAGCTTTTCCTGTGCATGAAATATGCTTAACGGCGATCTGTCTGATGCCTCACACTCCTCTATCCATTCCTTCATTTCTGTGCCTGCACTTCATACATCTGCAGTTCAATACTGTCTTTTAAGCTTGGGCTGCGCTCAATAATGGGTGTACGAGAAACACTGCAGGATGGAGGAAGTGTCAGCCCTAACGCCATGCCTCTCCTTACAGGCAACGGCTGGTGAAGCCACCACAAGATCCCACATGTAGCAGATGATGTTCAATGCCCCTGAAACTCTTCTTGTTCAGTACTTGGGAGACTCACAAAACAGCATGCAGGTAGATGGATGTTTGCTAGGTCACTTAACTTGTCATACCTTCATAAAAAGCTACTTTTCCATAGTTTTGGGGATTAGCAGCATGATTTTAAAACTTTAATACAATATCCCTATGTCTTCAAAACCATGCCTACCCTTTCATGCATATCCATACTCATATAAAACATCTCCAAACAGCATCAGATGTGCAGACGCATACATTTGTAATAGTAAACTTTCCAGCAGTGCTTTAACTTCTGACACATCCATTTATCGTATCATTTTAGGACAAATACGTATGCCTGGTTAAATGAGACATGTTGCATTACTAAACACTGGGCTGAAAACTGAAATTCGCCATGAGGCAGACAGCTGAAACAAAAGACTGCTAGAAATCTACAAGGAAAAATGAGTCTGTTTTTTTTAGTTCATGCAAAATGGGTTTTCACATCAAACTTCACAGCTCAGTGAAGTATTTTTGTTCTGCAGGCTGGCTGTTCCCATGGCAGTGAGGCACATTCAGAGTTAATCTGCAGAGTTCAAGGACATAAGGACCCCACAGTCACCACTATGAACAACATGAAAACCAAGACAAAATACATGAACCCATTTGGCACAATGGGAAAACAGGAAGCCTCGTCACCAAAAATACCAAAGAAAGAAAACCCTGATTTCAATGACCTTTTCCCCCCCGACTTCTGGGAGAATTAGGAAGCAGAGATCAAAGGTTTGAAAGCTTAACTGGCTTCAGGGTTGAGCATGGAAATTAATATTAAAAATTCATATTCAGGCCTGGAAACTATTGACAAAGCACAAAGCACTGGCAGCCTGTAAACAAAGAGAAGGCTTCTTGTTTTCAAAAGCAGACCACAGAGCATTTAGGAAGCATGGTTTCATTTGGTCACACATGAAACCTTACCAAAAGGACAGTGGCTTCATTTTGGTTTTCTCTTCACCACAGTGAATTTAAAAAAGCCATAAAATTAGACATGGAAAAAAGATGATAATTTCTAGGACTGTGAATCATTTACTACAAATGAGAATGTTTACTCGTTTCAGGCAGTATCTAGATCAGCAGTGCTTGGATCTGTATTCAGTTTAGATAAGGCTTTAAAGGCCAAAAGTTGTTGCGGTATCAGCTGGTCTTACAGAAGTCTTTGCAGGGAGGGAAAGCATCTTGCAACTGTGACTTACTGTCTTTTGTCAAGGCAAGGTACCTTCAGACAGGACCCAGTTCTTGCAAGCTGCTGCTCTAAAATTTTGGATTTAGTAGAAACTCTTCTTCATACTTTTCCTACCAAAATATATGTGAAAACACTGGGAAATCTGCCACTTATGTGAAATGTTAAAATATCTTTTCAAAGCCTCTGACTCAATTTCTACAGCCTATTAACTCTAATTATGTTTAGGATGACAACCAGCAATGAAGCTTTTGAAACTTTTACCCTTCAGACATATCTGAACCAGAAGGGGAAAAAAAGATTCCTTCCACCTTTACACCAAATACACAAAGCAACACACATGAACAAGGAAAGCACACACAGATCAACACACACACCCCTTTTTTTTTAAAAGTATTTAAAAGACAACTAGAAGAACCCCCAAACACCCTTTACAACTAGTAACATGGACCAACTAAGGGAACTTCATATATTAATGGAAAGTGAATTTTGAACAGATTCACAGTAACATACAGACTAGAAACCTGACTCTAAGTATACAAGAAGAAACAATATATCACAGGACACCTCTGTATCCAGTCACACAACAGCCCAAACTCATAAATTTAAACACTTACTTTAAGTTAGCTGTGCACTTGTCACTTGGCAAATATTCGGCAATGAGTAAAAGATGCTCACACATTTCAGACACCAGAAATAGAGTATTTTGTGAATAAATTATTTATACACACATATATATATATAAATAAAACGATAATTCATCTCTCCCTGATCTGAATTTTCAGCTTTAGGTCTGTTCAGCCATGTACCAAAGTATGTTTGATTACATACAGAGCAAATGAAGTGAGGAAAAAAGGCTGCTGGCCACAGAGGGAACTTAGGTGAACACTTCATATTGATAAATTGTGGCCAACTATTTTTAGAATACCATCAGTGATGATAACAACACTTTGAGGCATAATTCTAGTTCCTGATGATTTTCATATGCCCAAGAGGACTTAAAGCCACTATTTTAGCATCCCCAACTAAGCAGACTTCAACAAGGGGACTCACTGTATGCTTGCTTTAATAAGAGTGAGGAAGGAGGCTTTTCGTTGGGATTTTTTTTCTGTTGGTCTCTCTGTATTACCGCAATGCTATACAATCTGTCCCTCCAGAGTTACAACAGCTCTGTCAAAATCACTTCCAAACGCTCACACAAGCTTGCACTGATCAATCCACTATACATGTAATTCCTATGGCATGAGGCTCACAGAAATTAAAACAACATTTTGTGGAGACAAAGAGATACGAAAGCAGTATCAGCAACAGATATGTCTGCTGCTTATTTGCACTGAGATCCATTTACCCAACTGCATACAACTGACAGAACAGAAACACTGAAAATCAATGATGGCAAACCATTGGCATGTCTAACTCTGGTGTTGAAAGAGATTTGGGCTGGCACCAATGAAACCAAGTCATACTGCCAAATTTCAAAAGGCACAAGGCTCTGTTGCTGCTATTGACACACTCCTCTTGGAGTGGAAGTGAGAGAGAACCATTTTGAACTATAAAACCCTCCATCTATTCAACTCCTCACTCCTTGTTAGTCCGTTGAGATCTTTCATTTCAAGCTCTGTGGGGCAGGCAGTCTCTTCTGCTGGCTGCTGCTGTATAGCACTTAGCATGCCTAATTCTCATCCAGCATTGAAGCTCTTGGAAAATGTCACTAACCACTGAGGAACAGAAAACAAGGAATAAATTGCTCATTTTTTTGCATTATCCAAACTCTGCAGCATAAAATAAGTTTTGCCAACATAATTCAAGCCTCTCCCTGCCTTACATATTCACACCAACATAGTGTTAAATATTTCTGTAGCTGAATCTCTGTAAAAACTTTCAACTGCTGAGAGGTATGCAAATGATTAGCAATTACCTAAATTACATAATTTTCAAGCAGGCACTCTATAGGATACATCTCTCCTTTGAGGATGATCCCAAGGAAACAATCCCCAGTTACACGCTGTTCCCTGCACCAGCTGCTGCAGTTCAATTGGTAATACGTTACTCTCTCTCCATGCAAGCGTAAACTGGCGTAGTGAACCAGAGCCTGATTCTGCAACGCCTGTAAGCACTCAGACACGTTCTCAAGTGCTGCTCTAGCCCTGATTCTCATTCCTCCTGAAGGTTTCCAGGTTTTAAAATTGGAAAATATAACCTTGCTAGACTATGACATCCAGGGAAAACTCACCAACTCATATTGAATTCAACAGCAGAATTCCCAATTTAAAAGCAATTCTGATCCCAGTATCAAGTCTCTTGCATCACAGAGTGCATCTGGTTTCTTCACTGCAATGACTCTGGTTTAGCTGAATTATTCATGATAATACCGCTGCTCCACTACCAAAGAAACCACAGTACATTTTGAAAGAGTGCTGCAAGACCACTGTACATTTTGAGAGAATTAATGGATTTAGAAAGAATGTGTGAATTCACTTAATTTAAAACCACAGTGTATTCCGGGTGAATTAGAATAACAAAGAAAACTGAGCACAGCTCCTTGCTAAACTCTGTTTTATGTGGTTTTGTAATCCAAAACATGTTATTGCAGTGTTAAAAACAGATCCCTGGGCTTGTTTTAAAGAGGTACCAGGTGAGCAGATTGCTGAGGCATTCTGTAAAGCATATGCTTGCAGCCAGGTGCACAAGGTTTCCTGAAAGGAATGTGTTCAACCCCATGTCTGGAGATGGTCTACGCTACTCAAAGGTTTCAGACCCACAAAGCTACAGCTGCATTGTTGTTTCTAACAAAAATAATTAAAAAAAAAAAAATAATAAAAAGGAAGTGTAGCAGGAAGTATAAGACAAGCACAAATGCTTTTTGGAAAGAGATCATATTTGTTTAGAATTGCCAGCCCTTCGGCTCCCTGCTCAAACTTTCACTGTTAACCTCAGTGACACCACAGAAGAAAAGTTCTCCTTAACACTAATCCCTCAAGATCAAACCCTCCATCATGAACACTGCTGAGGCAGAAAGCCACACCTCACATCAGCACAGCTGGGAACACCATTATAAACACCTTGGGCAGGTGTCTCCGGTGACAATACAGACTCAGAACAATCTGGCCCCTGCCCTAGCACACAGGAAAACTGAGGACTTTCCTTCTTTAAAAAAAAACAACAGAATATAGGGCAAAAAGAATCTCAATTCTAACTTTCCTATAACACCAAAGGTCTCCTTGTTGTCCCCTCACTATGCCCTTGCTCATTTCCATCCTACTCTTTTCTCTCCTGAAATCTCACTAATGCTTTCCAAAGCTCCTTCCCTGTTTTCACAGACAGAAGGAACCTCGGTTTACACGCAGTGACTGCAGGTAGATTCAAGCTAAGCACTGATCCTCACTGTGATAATCACAAGGATATAAATGGACAATGGAGCTTTACTCCACAACTACCATGAGGCACTCCGACATTCAGCCTTTTCTTGTTTCTCTTGTTGCTTCTAGCCTTACCTTGTTGACAACCTCAGTTTTCACACACATACTTCAGTAACAAGATATATTCCTGTATTCTTGGTAATTGGCTTGTAACTGACTCTGGCTTACTAGTTAAATTGAAGAAGAACAAAATAGTGATTTCCTACCTTGATCAGCTCTTTGAACTTGGGGTCTTCTTTTGAGTTAGGATCAATCATAGTGCGTTCCTCATTCTCCTCTGTCCAAGTAAAATGGGAAACTTTAGTTAGATCCACTTCAAATGTACACTGCTGAAATACTGCAACAATTCCTAATCATGATGCGGCCTGTCAGCTGATCAAGACACAACAGTGTCTAGTCATCATCTTAGCAAGGGAATATCCAATGATCAAAGCGTTAGGCATTTTTAGAGATGTGCAGAAAGATAACACAGCCCTAACTTCCCTAAAATAAGATTGTTTCCACTGACCTTCCCCAACTCAGACCCTGCAGAATACCTCAGGAAGATCACTGTCCTCTGTACCCTGTGGGGCATATTAATATTAACATGCCAAAAAGTGCAGTCAACTACTTTTCTTCATCTCCTCAATTTGTATTAAATTTCTATTTGAAAACACCTGTCCCAAATTACAACATCTTGAAAAGTATAGCAAGCTTGTGGCACTACACTCAGTGCAACTGCTGAGACTTGGGCTGACAGTTTGTGCCTCTACTCTCTGGTTCCCTGAAATATGGTCACGCATGCGGCCCCAAGTGCCTGAACTCATTCACCTCTGGTTAAGCTGGAGAATGAAAATTACCCCAATTTACATCAGTTATACTTGTGCATGAGGGAAGAACATAAAATAGATTTCTGCTCCTTCTGTGGAGTGGACAGATGTGAGAAATACTCCTGAATAATCAGCAGGACAACCACAAGAAGCATGGACTAAAAATTAATTTTTAGAAGGGAAGATTTGATACAGAAATGGTAACAATGTTGGTAGCAGAATCAACTTGAGCTCAGTAAAGCTATCAACCAAACAACCTCTGGCAGAATTATCTTCACAACAGCACATACAGATACACGCATCACGTGCATGTTTATATGTTACCGTAGATATGGATACCAGTATTTAGGAAGCAGCTAGAGCAAGTCGTATATTTTAAATTCTGGTGCTTACTTTCAAGTAGCAGACCTCTCCCTGCCCTCTTCATTTTGCTACTAAAGGAGCTAAAGTGGTAGCTGTGATCTAGGTTAGATCTGTTCCTTTAAGTGGAGAGCAAACCCTGGCTACTACGCAACAGGAATACAATGATGGGTGACAGTGTCACAGCTACATGAGGGGATCCACATCTATTCAGTTAAAAAAATTATTTATAGGCCCCATGAATTTACCTTTAGCTGAGTCTAGACTTTCCCTACAGAGTCTTATTTTGCTACTGATTTCCCAATTCCTTCCAGCATGACAATAAAGGAGGGGTTTCAGTATGACCACTGGTCAGGCCATTGCCACACTGCAGAGAGGAACCCTTTCCAACAATAACCAACTTACAGCGACTTCCTATTGCAGTGCTAGACTTCACTGCTGTCAGATGGGAAACATGACACTCACGCATCCTAGACACAAGACAGACTATACCATCTAGCTGGGATACCTTAGACTTCACCCAGACATTTGGGTTCAGTATTTTCCAGGGCCCCTAACTTTTATTAAAAAAATAAGACCTTGCTATCTGAACATACTTGACAAATTTCTACTAACCTAGGAAGAAAACAGAACTCTTTTGCTGCTTTTTTCACCCTGTTCCTTTACTTCCTCATTACTCCCTGGGATGATTCAGCTCAGTCAGTAGAGCATCTGTCATTCATTCAGTGGCCAGTCCAGCCCAAACCACAACAGGCAGTCTAGTCACAAGGAAGTGACACCCACTACACACCCAAAATATTGCTAACTGAAACCCTGAACAAGATTTGACCCATAATGGTATACGAATCACCACAGAACTTTGCTTAAGAGTCACCGGCGGTCATGTCTTTGCATGACAGGCCTTCAGGAGTGGTCCTTCATTTTCTAAAGTTGTACACACCTTTAGTGGTACCTAGAAGAAATCACTGGAGACACTCCTGATCTGTACATATACACAGAGCAATCAACACTTTGCCCACGTCTCAGAACAGCACTTTGCATTTCCTACTACTCTTACAATCAGAAAAGTTAAATGACTAAAACTTTTTTGTTTTTAATTTCCTGATTTATTATTTGTCTCCATGACAGCTTGCTTCAGCTAACTACACAGATTAAGAGACATATAGTCAGGAAAGAAAAAAGTATTTTATTCCAACAAGTTTTAAACATTTCTTGCTATTAAACGATGCTGTTGGTCTTGTAGGGACTCGGGGATGGCGGGAAACAGAGAAAATGGGAATTTGAATATTTACCTTCTTTCTATAAAGCATTCCTTGTTTTACATACTTCTAATCACATTTAATCACTATTTTCAGCAGTCTAAATGCTTATCTGTTCATTCAGTATCAGGTCCCATTTTGCTGTACTGTCACTTGCAAAGTGGCAGCAGTAACCCAAGGACAAACATGGCATCCACTAGTTAACAACAGTGTAGTATATACGTTGAGACGAGGCAGCCTAATGGTTCCATAGGAACCATGACACACACTTCTGCTACAGACTTTCTGTGGTTTGGTTCTTTTGCGCTTCAATTCCCCATATATATATATATATAGAAAGAGAAGATACCACTTCCTTACCAAAGAAGAATGTCTGTGAGGACAAATAAAGACCGAGATCCACTTGACCAGTGGGTTAATGGAACTGAAGTAACTCTTAAGCAGACAAATTCAGCAGTATTTTCCATCTAATTCTTTGCAAATCTCAACTTTCTATTTGCTTTCAGGGTCACCACGGAAGAACTCAAGTTCTCTGCCAATTCATTGAACAAGTCAATTTTCCCATAAACTACCTAGTTTAAGCGTATCTGCATAGCTAGCACTGCTCTTTAATTCAAATTTTGCCCTTCTAATTTCTAGTCTACATGTGACACGCAACAGTTCTCAACTCTCATGCCCAGCTCTCTCTGTTTCAACTGAGCAATCCACATTAAACAGTAGAGCAGTGGATATGGGGGTCACACTGGCCACCTTCATTAATAAGTGCTTAGTTGAGGTCTGTAGCTTGAATACTTTACCTAACAGTGTGTCTTCTGGATGGATGTCCACGGCACTTGGGTTCATTGGTGCATTGATAGCATTTTTACCTTCTTCTTGGAGGTCACTCACTGAAGAGAGGGAAAAAAAACAGAAAGAAAGATTGTAATAAACGCAAAGTTTGCAGATATGTAGGGGTTGAAGTGGGTATTCATCATAAGAGAAAACATCTGGTAGATCTATTTCAAAATAGGCCTACAGTTTATGAAATTAAGAAGTGCGGCCACAGTGGAAAATAAAATCAAAGTAACATCCTTTTATAGGTTTTTATTAAACTGAGCCACCACGTTACTGGCTAGAAATATTTTGCAAGAAACGCAGTTCTGTGGTAAGAGCAACCTCAGAGTGCTTGTTTCTCCAGAAGGAAGGGGGGTGAGCTTTGTCTGCAGGACAGCCCAGATCTAGAGCAGACAGCAAACTGTAAAAACAAACTCCTTTTCTGATAGCATGACCACCACTCATCACCTTTTTCAGCTACAGAACACGAGGAAATGCAACCTGCTACTAGCCTTATTAAAAGCCTCAGAGAATCCCAGGGAGACCTACCCAATAAAGATGAAAATGTACTTAATTCTAGCATTGCCACTGGCTAAAAACAGATGTAGCACAAGCTGGTGAACACAAATCTGGAATTTGTGATTTCAAGCTCTTACCCCAAACTTACAGCTCTCATTTGGAAAAGTTAGTAAAGTACCCATCATCAACAAATTGGATATTTAACCACTTACCTACATCCTGCCACATGGGGGGAACTGAACTTGAGAAAAAGTACTGAACAACTCTTTAGTATCTTCACAGAGCTTTACAGTAAGAAAAGCACTACAAACACTGTAACAATTTTACACTCTCCAAGGTACATCTCCCCCTAAACTCATATAACGATTATTTATTATAAGCCAAGCTACTGAAGTACACACATTTGAAACAGGGGATACAAAGACACTGTAATAGTCCTATCTCTTCAGTTAGCATGGGCTAACATCATTTGTGGCAGCATTTGTGGTACTGCAGTGTCCTTGGGAGAGGTCCAAATCCCACACTCTTTTAGGGAGAAAGCAAGGATTTCTAAATAAACAAGGTCTGCAAGACAAACTTCTCTGGGGAGAGAAAAGGAAGAACAGTTAACTAATAGTCACAGTAACCCAAGGAGCAATTCCTTCAAGAATAGTCATTTTCTGCTTTCCAGTTGGAAAATCAAACCACAGGCTAATCATTTCCATGCAGTCTGCAAAGGTTACAAAATCCTGCATCAGTACTTGCTTTTTTCCAGCTTGATAGATGGGGAAAACACAGTGATCCTACTGCCCCAGAGAAGCAGAGGGAAGAACAACACACTACAATCCCCACTCCTTGTCTCACAGATACTTGAAAAGAAGGCACTTCAAACAAGTTACCACATTTCTTAATTGCAGTTCCAAGATGTTAGCTAGTTCTGGTTCACAGCACGATACTGAGCATGACTAAAATCCTCAATTATTAAATTCTGTTCTTATGTTCTGCAAGCAACAAACACCAGTACCATATTTTTGAGACCTTATTGCTTATGAACCATGTTAGAGCAGCTGGTTAGAGGGAACACGGCACAGAGCCTGCGGGAAGGGGGTATGCCAGCAGTGAGCACGGCTTGCTTTCTGTATTGTGTACCCTCTGCAAAGGGAAGGGAACAGAATAGCATCCTCAACTGCAAACAAAATGCAATGTCTGCAGGCTGAGATTTAACCTCCTGAATAAATGTCGTTATTAAAGAAACCCCCTATTATTCCTTTTCTGCATTCATTCCCATTTTTTGGAAATCTCTCCAAACAAAAGTCAGGGAGCTAAGAGGCCTCATGCAACAGACAAAACCAGCTCTCGCAGTGTGCCTTACCCAGCCCTGTCTGCATTACACCCAACTAGAGCTTTCTCACCCAAGCAGCTCCTACACTGTGATGCCAATAGGAATACAGCCACCAGGAGGCACAAGAAAATCGTGTGGAAACCAGACGTAACAAGTGAAGATTTTCAACACCCTGCTAGGACTATAAATGCCCAGATCCCACTTAAACCACACACTGTTTGCAAGTACCAGCCTTCTTTCTAGATGTAATACTTTTCATTATCATAGCATTGCTGTCATTCTGGGAATGCCAAGCGTTCAATAAGGTCAGGGCATCACTGTTCCTAATGTTCTGCAAACGCAGAAGAGAGCTGCCAAGTTCCTCTGGGCAGTGAATACACGGTACTGCCTTCAGTGTATGCTATATAAACAAAATGCTCCATACGTTTCAAGCCAGAATACTTTTAAATGCAACTAAATTAGTTTTATTCCAAAAAGTTCCATTAAGATAATACACTTGCTTTTTTTTTTAATATAAAAATGATCTCCACTCTTCCTAACAAAAACAGCTTGTTTCCGAGCAATTTACTAAACTGAAAGAAAACATTAATATGAATTTGTCTATGAAGTCCCCATCCCTCACGACAGGAAAAGGCACATAAAACCCTTACGCTTGCCTTCAGATGCAGTGCGTCTGGGCCAGATCCCACAGGACCACAACATCCTCTCTTACTGCTACCGGCAAAGCACGGCTATGCCAGCAGAAAGCCTCCCAAAGCCTGCTGCCCAGGGACAGCCCTGCTTATAGAAAGCCTATACACCAGGTCCTAGGCAGACAGCTTCGGAAGAGATTTTTACTACATACATAATGTTTCCTACCTCCTTTTTTCCGCCTCTTACACAGCAGCCCTGCCATCCTGGCCCCAGCAGCACAAACAGGTCACAGAGGAACCGCATGGGCTGTCTGAATGCTGAAGGAGCAGCAGCAACTGGATAAGAGGCTGCCACCTCGGGACTGCCAAACCTACGTTAATTTAGGCATAGTGACACAGGAGGAGGCACAAAGATAGCCTCCCAGCTGCTAAGGGGAGGTGGCTGGGACACAGCACTTGGCCATGGACTCCCAGCCAGGAATCCCTCCCTATCCTTGCCACTTCTGCAGATAGCCAAACGCCTCCCTTGGCCTGCGGCTGGCCGCCTACGAGCAGGCACCACAAAGGTGGCGCTTTTTGCGCAAGGAGCTTCCTGAGAAAGCCATCTCCACCCTCTGGCCAGAGTCGGGTTCCCCACCACAACAGCTTGCCCCAGGAACACACAGATTCACAGAGCAACAGCCAGCATGCAGAGAAGCAACTGCACTCAGGAACATAAATTTGCCAGGGTATTCCCAACACCTGCTGCACTCCAGAACACTTTCACACTGCACTTGAACAAATGCTGAGGACTTTTTCCCTGTTCACTGCCCCCAGTATTCACTTATTGCTCACTGCCCCCAGTATTCACTTATCACTGTAGAGCAAAGAAACAGAAGCAGGAAAAGGAAACCGAGCCACAACACTGCAAAAAAAAAACAGAGAACCCACAAATGAGCAAGTGGAGACATTTAAAATAATAATCAGGATGGAGCAACAGGCACATTTCTGAGAAGAACCTGATAGGTGTTTTAATGCAAATTTACAACAAAGAACGGCTTTCAACTCATGCTTTCCCAAACCCAAAGGTACTGTAAAATATGGATATTAACGGATTGGCAAATGCCAACCTCCTTGACTTCGTATTAGCAATGGTGGCTTTGCTGTAAGATTTATACCAGGTCCTTACAACAAACAAGCCATCCATGCAAGAGGGCATTTTACTGGTAGAGCAGAGCTGCACTTGGCACAACAGGCTATAGTCATGGTAGGTCCCACATGAGGTACTACTGCACTCCACCTGCCCGTTCACAGGAATGCCCCTTCTCTTCCCCACAGTAAACATCCTCCCCTGGTGTGTTGGCATAGTTCTTCACTCTCTAAATGAGATCTGTGTAAAATATCTTTCTCCAGATCCTGATCATTTCATTTCATAGAATGGTAAGAGGAAAACTGTTGTAGGGGAAGACAGGAAAGGGTAGGAAATTGAGGACAGGCTGGAGTAGCATTGTTGTCCCAAAGCATCACGGTCCCCAGCAGAACCCTTCCTGTATCTGTTGCCCTGGGCCAGTTTGCTCCCACTGTCAGGCCAGGCCAGGCCAGGTCTCCCTCAGACGTGCCAGCAGAACTCGTACAAGCAGCCCCAGCATCCAGGGAATGCTCTCCGGCCTACGAACAGAGTTTGCCCCCACCTTGACTCACAACACAGACTCTAGTAAATGGTTACAGCCTTAACATAAAACTTGCTGACGGTCTAAATGACTCAGCTGCGAACTTGCACAGGACAAGTCAGGTGTAACTACAGGCACAGAAAGACAATTGCCTTGGAAAGGTATCTGGCAGAATTAGCTACAATTTCTCCCAGATGTCTGGTACAGCCTTCCTCCCTTCTGGCTGGAGATCTCCCGTCTGAGCAGATCCTCAATTAACAGGCAGCGCTAGTCCCCTGCACCGCTTCAGCCAGCACTAGCAAAATCCAAATTTAACAAGAGACAGGCAAGTGGCCAAGGCATTAAGCAAAAACCGTGAGTATTTTCCTCAACCAGAAATTTAAATTCACGAGTAAAAGGTCACTTCTCTACCAGTCCCCAGGAAAGCAGCAAGGGTTCCTGGCAGCTCTCCTGGCAGTGTCAGCCGTCAACATGATTTAGTCACATTGGAAGCTGTGCTGGCCTTTCAGACAAATTAATATAATGAGAGGATCGCATACACACATGCTATACAGCACTACATCTGTAAGCCAGGCAGGCTGTCTGGCTGCACGGGATTACACGCAAACTGAACAGAACAGGAGCAATTAGCTGCAGAAAGTTGGAAGCGCCACCAGAGCCGTCAAGGATTCCCCACAAGTCAGAAAATGGCCTTTAAAGTCAGCAGGAAAGCTATAAAAAGAAGAAAAGTCCCTGCTTTCTCCTTTTTATAAGAAAGAGCAAGCTGATGTCAACAATTTGATCCTTTCTACTTTCACTCTTAATAATTTTAGTGTAATTTTAGAAGTTATCAACAACAGCACAGTTCACCTCTTAAGTATTTACCATTCACTGCCTTGTTATTAAAAAATTGACCACAAGCCTCTCTCTCTTACAAAAACAGATGGTAAATGCTACTTAATTTTAGCTCTAGTTATTTCTGACTGCAAAGCTGAATCCCACCCTGCAGAAAGCAGCAGCTGTCGTGATGCTAATCATGGGGTTCTGGATACAGTGCTTTCCTTCGCATTCAACCAGTGCCGAGCTGTCTCCGCAGCACTACCTGACCACAACTTTTACACAATGTACTTTCATCTCGTGATTAAACCCTAACTTTGGAAGCTTATAGACTGGTTTGTTACCCTTGGCTCCATTACAGATAATTTGTACAAGAAACTTTGTCATCCTCTTTGGTCGGAGCAGCACACAGACGGGAAATGTGCAATGACCATGTAACACACAGTGCACGGGAAGCTCTTTTCCTGCCCTCAACATCTTACTGCTTCCCAGGTTTCCTTGCTCTTCCCAGAGACAAAACCAGAACCAGCTGCGCTTATTCAGACAGTGACTCACCTGCCTGCAACTCATATCCTAAGAGTTCACATAACCATGTGTGAAAGTCCGTATTAAAGACCATTTCTACCCCATTCAGACCAGTCCAGGTGAGACGTGGCCATGGGACAAACGCCACTGATGAAGCAGCCAACCCTTGTACGAAAGATCAAGTATCTGCTGGAGCTCCCACTTCCCATGTGACGTGTCAGACCAGAAGGCAACAGGTCGCTGGTGGGTAAAGACCCCACAGTGACTGTCTCTTAACCTGCTCCTCTGTTTGCCTGTCACAGACCAACACACACAGAATTTCCACCTGACACCTAAAACTCTTTCATGAAAAGCCATCTTCAAAACTGCAAGCCTTCTAGGAGCATAAAAAAAAAACCCAAAAGCTTTAGAAAAAATGGTATTTTCCAAGGAAAACTGTTGTACTGAGAGATTTCAAACCAGCCCCAAATGCTGATACACTGAGACTCTTTGTCTCTCTTCTAGAGACAAACCACACAGACAACTCACCAATCTGCTGCTGCATTACTAATCACTTAACATTTACAAAAGACTCTGAGATCTTTTGATAAAGACTGCAGGAGAAAGACAAAGCCTCCATTAATTATAATAGAGAATTAATAATCACAGGCAGATCAAAGGCAAAGACTTGATCAAATCCACATAAAGGCACTGTATCAAGGGACTGCATTCAAAGCAGAACTGTGGTAACAAAGGAAATTATTTATATGCCTCAGTAGGCACACAAGGCACCCACAACGGCCAGGCTCTGCCACTTAAAGAAATGGAAAGACCTAAAAGAAGGGAAGAGTAAAGCTAAAGACAACTTTTAGAAAAGGGCTGTAATAATCCTTTTGTTTAGTTGCAAAGAGCAGGCCACCCTTGCTCGTACGATGGACGTGTTAAACTTACACAGATGAATTCTGTGACTGCCAGAACAAGGATCTCCCCTTTACTTTTGCCAGGCGTAAAATACATATCTAGCATGGTAGCAGCATATCCAGTACTTGAGCCAGTGAGAAATGTTTATGAGAAGCTGGGTTTTTGTTTTGTTTTGTCTGTGAGGGTGAAATACTGCTTTCAGTTTTTCTCCCATGAAAATTCTTACCTTTCTATCAAGTTGTTTGTTGTTTTTTTTAAATTTTGGTGAAAAAAGAATTTCAGGTTTTTGGTGGATGGACACCTCTGTTGAGATAGCCACTCTTAACACTGCTACAGCTATCCTGGCCAAGCGCTGCAGGTGTACCAGCCCTCCTGAAAAGAGAAAGGGTGCGCTGAGGCAGAACAGGAACAGGCAGAGAAGCAGCAGCTTGGGAGATAGGAGCACTAAACAGACCACAGCAGCCGCAAATAGCTTTCAACATGACCAGCACTGGCAACTGAACTCCAAATCAAACAAAATGAGACTCTGTAATTACTAAGCAGACAGATCTTTAGCCAGTTACGTGGCCCACTTCAGTTCAGCAAGAAAGCTGAACCCTACAAAATTAAGTTGCTGTGCGCAGAAGCAGTTTTCTGCTCCAGCTCCCTGCAGGGCCCTGTGAACGAGGCACTGGTGCTGCCAAGGAAGAAGCAGAATCCTGCCCTCACCCAGCCACTGCCTGTGCCGAGCAGCCGTGGACAACACAACAGCCAGCAAAGCAGGCCTGGCTACCACTGGTGTTACACTGCTGACATAACCAAGCAGGTAGATCCCCCCTCTGGTATTCATCTGGCTCTGCTAACCACTGACAAAGCCAGAGCTGACCCGCAGCTGCCTGGGCATAAATAGGCAGCGATAAAAGCCAAGATGAGCCCACAGTACCAAGACAGAGCCATTGTATTTAACATTCGGGTCTTCTTTCCAGCAGTTGCACTGATCCCATTCAAGCCTCACAGCTACCAAAGCTCCAAGTCAGAATTCATCTCAGCATTCTGCTCCCTGGCTGTTTTAGTCCCTTTCTGCTCAGATCATGCAACAGGTCTAACACCCACTTAGTAACTACTTAAATAGGAATACTTCAAAATACATTTTGCAAGGCAGAAAAGCAAAATGCAGGCTTTGACAGAAGCTGACAGCGAGCTACAGAGCTAAAACTAAAAGTCAAACTTGGGATTCATCACTTTGCTGTAAGTCCCTGTTTCTTGTTTCTTTAATTATTATCTTAAGTCATGTTGCTGTCTTTATCAGGCAGGCATCCATGCTGTCAGCAAAGGGGCACTCCAGACTTCACCTCCATCCCTAGTTGCCACTCACCACTTCCCTTTTGCTGGCATGAGTGGTTGCAGAAGCCACATTATGGCAGAACAGGGACAGAGCATGCCTGAAAATTAACCAGATAAGAAAGGAAAAAAATATAAAGTTAATTTGCGTGTAGACACACAAACACTGAACTAGTGCTGGCCAAAAAAAAACCCACCCCAAAAACAAACAAACAAACAAAAAAACCACAAAAAAACAACAAACAAACAAAAAAACCCAAACAAACAGAAACCCCCAAACAAACCAAAAAACCAAACAAACAAAAAACCAAAACAAACAAAAAAAAACAAATTCAGTAGAAATAAGAACATGGACAAGAATGGTGTTTTTAAAGACTTACAAAATTACACATACAAAAGCAAGGTTCTCAAGTATGGCAAAAGCCAGCCAGGAGGATACTGAGCTGACACACTGACCTTATCAGCTCTGCTGCAGTCTCCCTGCACTGACCTTACAGCAGCAATCCCACAGCTTTGAAAATGGCATATTTTTTAAATCCCATTTCCTCATGCCTGAGAGGCGTAAGTATATTTTTAAGCAGCTCCCAGCCCACAGTTCTGACATTTTTCTCTCCCTGCCCGAAATGGAACAACACTCCCCTTCACGCAGGTGAGCAAGGAGAGGTCAACAAGGTGCATTCGTTACTTGTCATGTGCTGCAGTATTCTCAGGATGCATGCTGGCTGTTACAGCTCAGTGTCACTTAGACCCTGTGCGCACTCTGCGGTCTGGAACCAGCACCTGGCTGGGAGCAGGACCCTGCAACTTAACGTCATGTATCCACTCATTTCACATATGTGAGATTTTTCTCCCCCGTTTCCTGCCCCTTACGCTAGTTTTTGCACAGACTCATTAATAAATGGGAAAACGTTTCCGTTAAAGAGGGTCCCAGGCCCTCAGGCGGATATTTTATTTGTAAGGCAAAAATAAAACAATTGCTAAAGCGTATACCCCCTTAACCCAGCTCTCCTAAGCACTATCATAATACACACCAAAACTATACTGCCTCTACACTCCCAGGACATGAAGTGGGCATACCTTTGGCACTTCTGTTGTCCTGAAGTTGTAAACATATGGCTTCAATCCCAGAGTTTTTTGACAGGGAAAAGCCAGGCTGCTGCCTCAAACATCACAGGCAATAACTGCAGCTTGAAAGGACCCTAAAAGCAACTAGGGAAAGCTACACTCCTCCCTCTGCACACAAATTCTACTTGAAAACAGGGAAAACATTACTTCCTCAGCCTCCCCCAGTTACAATTCCACCACAACAGACAAAACGTCATTTCTTCCCATGAAGCAGTGGTGGAGGATTACGTTCTCCCAAGCAAACCACATGAGCACCAGGACAACTTCCACCTGAAAGAAGGATGTGGAGTCAAATCCACCTGATGAGAACAGAGGGAAAGAAAAAGTCATAAGAAGAGGAAAGGACTAAAGGAGACTTCTGGCCTGTATCCACCCCCAGTAGGAAACCTGCAAGGCATTTTAAATTTCCTGCCATCAATTCTCCATGAAATGCTGTATTCTACTATGTAGCGCATAGTACTCTGCAAAGCTTCTGTGTACTCCTACAACCAAAGTTGATGGGGACAAGCAGGTAGACTGTGAACGTGCTGTTTCCTAAGAACTCAGTCTGGGATCCCCAGGAAAGCAGGCTGATTTCCGCAAGGTGCCAAGCACCAACAAGACTCCTTTAACCAAAGGCAACTCCGCAAAGCAGAATCAACTCACTACTTAAGGTATCCATCTTTGATGGGTCTGGTCACAGCAAATCACCAAGGGAGAGACAGCAGAAGCTGCCAGAAGCAGAGCTAATTGCATTACTCTGGAATAGAGATGCCTAGTCCATTCATTCAATTCTTGTCTTCTCCATCATGAAGAAATCAGATAGAAAACAGCACTTCAGTTTACTGCCTCCTCGAGCTCTATCTCAGTATCCCACATACAAATCTAACTGTGCGAACTTTATCAAGTAGAACACTCGGCATCAAAAAAAGCCACTACTGCAACATGTTTTACGACTGAGCTGGTTTCCATCCATCCACCAACTTCTTTCTACTTCCTTCTCATGGTTTGATACTTCATTTGTAGGTACCGGAATGAAACCCCCTCAGTTAATTAACAGCCCAAGCAGGTTTACCTGCTTCAGTTTACTGCTTTCTCCATATCCTTCACCACCTTTCCGAAGGCATGACAATGTTAACACCTACCACCAAAAGCAGTCTACTATGCAAATACAAAAACATTTTATGTTGCTCATTCTTCTGAACATGTCAAGAAAAGTACAGCGTAACGGACTCACTTCTGAAGGCAGTGATGGCAGGCAAACACAAAAAGTAAGAGAAAGGCACCGTCTTCTCCAGCTGATAGTACAGAGCTCAACAAACCAACCTCATGCAAATGGAAAGGAGGCTACAGCTACGACTTGCAATTCAAAAAAAAGCAACTTTTTTGCTTGTGCAACATTATTCTACAGGAAGAATAAGCTGAGATAAACCATCCTGCAAACCACAAAAAGCACACATGCCTAATCGCTGGAGCTGCCCAAGTGTCACCCAGAAAGACAAGGAAAACCCTGAAAAACACTCATATACAGCAACTATATTTGTGCCATACACGCTGAGGGTTTTTTAGTAAATACTAGTTTTCAGTTCAACAGAGCACAGGACCAATGGAGGGACAGGCAGACTAGAAGCTTTAACCGAAACACTCAACACACAGTTTTCAGAGTACCATATACTGAGGTTGCCCGTGTCCAGCTCTACCTTTCCTTTGTCCTGCCTGCATCCAGGACAGTAAAGCAGTGTACTGCAAACAAACTGGAATACCTCACTATACAAGCAGACGCTGCAAAATACAAAGAAGTTTCCTCAATGGTTTCCAGACATGTCATATGTGCAAAATTATTTCACCCGTTGCTCTGAGCACCAGAGGAGCCTGCCAAGACAAGCACTTCAGTGATAAGCGCTACAGACCTCACAGTAAAAGAAAGTCTGGAACTCAGAGCCCACAGTCAGACAAAAGCCAGTCCATGAGGGGAAAGTACAGTAAAGATAGCGGCTGCCGTAAAAGCATTCAGATGTTTAACTCTGCCAGGTTTAAGCAAGAAACAGACACCACCATGTCCTAATGGAGCTGCTGAAGACCATGTAGAAAGAGTGGCGGTCAGGCCTCCGACTGCCATTCCAGTCCAGTCACCCAAACACAACCCTTCAAGGGATAACAAAATGCAATCATGAAACAACAGCCAGCCCAAGAATCAAATCAAGTCCAAAGCACACAAAAATGTCACATTTCACCAAGTATCAAAAAGACCTGCAGTTGTTATTATTTGCTTAGTCAGCAAACCAAAGTTTTACACTATTTGCAATTCTAGCTTTCTGTGGTCTCTTTTAAAGCCTTTGCACTGATAACACAAGGTCCTATGAGCTAAGACAAGGTGGTGTGTCAGTGGGGCTAGACATATTAAAGACTTCCAAGCTCACCTCCTGGTCAGTCCCAAAATAGCTTTCTAACCACACAGCCTCTCCGACTCACCCTCACTAAAGAAGCAGCAAGAGCAGCAGCCCAGTGGAATCCGCGCTTTCCCCCTCACTAAAAGGTTAAGACAGGCAAAAAGGACAGAAAAAAAATGATTGTACTCTTACTCGTACCTCAGTGCAAAACCAGTAAAAGGACCTGGATGAGAAGCACAGTTCCACTGCATACCCTTGTATTCACATGCTCATAAACCATTATTCCACAGACTTCATGCTGTTTAAGAAATGTCCTTACTCCATGTAAGCTGCCAGGGAGCCACATAAGATCATTGAATAATTCAGGGTGGAAAGGACCTCAGGAGGTCTCTAGCTGAACCTCCTCCTCAAAGCAGGGTCAGCTCTGAGATTAGACCAGGTTGCTTAGGACTTTATCATGTCTTAAAACCTCCAAGAACAGAGTCTGCACAAACTCTCTAGGCATCCTGTCCCACTGCTTCATAGTCCCCAGCATGAAGAAGAGTGGAGTTGCTGTCTACATGAGAGAGCAGCTGGAATGTATCAAGCTCTGCCTAGGGGTGGATGAAGAACGTGTTGAGACCTTATGGGTAAGAATAATAGGCAGGCTAACATGGGGGACACTGTTGTGGGTGTTTACTACAGACCACTGGATCAGGAAGAGGAAGTCGATGAGGCCTTCTACAGAAATAGCCTCACGATCACAGGCCCTGGTTCTCTGGGGGACTTCAACCCCCCTGATATTTACTGGAAAGGCAACACAGCCAGGCACACACAATCCAGGAGTTTCTGCAAAGCATTCATGATAACTTTTTGACACAAGTGGTAGAGGAACCAACAAGGAGAAGTGCACTGCTGGACCTTGTGCTAACAAAGAAAGAAGGATTAGTTGGGGATGTGAAGGTCTGGGGTAGCCTTGCCTGCAGTGACCATGAGATGGTGGAGTTCAGGATCCTGTGTGGAAGAAGCAGGGCAAAAAGTAGAATTACAACTCTGAACTTCAGGAGAACTGACTTTGGCCTCTTTAAATATCTACTTGGAGGAATCCCATGGGTTAAGGCTCTAGAAGGAAGGGTGGTGCAAGAGAGATGGTTAATATTCAAGCACTACTTCCTCCAAGCTCAAGATCGGTGCATCCCTATAAGTAAGAAATCAGGCAAAGGAGGCAGGAAACCTGCATGGATGAGCAAGATGCTTCTGGAAAAACTCAAATGGAAGAAGGAAGTTTACAGAATGTGGAAAAGAGGACTGGCCACCTGGGAGGAATATAAGAACATTGGCAGAGTATGCAGGGATGCAACAAGGAAGGCTAAGGCCCACTTGGAATTAAACCTGGCAAGGGATGTCAAGGACAATAAGAAGGGCTTCTTCGAGTACATCAGGGAAAATGTGGGTCCACTGCTGAATGCAGGGTGCCCTGGTGACAGAGGATGCAGAGAAGGCGGAGTTACCAAGTGCCTTCTTTGCTACAGTCTTTACTGCTAAGGCCAGCCCTCAGGATTCCAGACCCTGGAGGAAAGAGAGAGAGTCCGGAGAAAGGAAGACTTTCCCTTGGTCAGCAGGATCAGGTTAGAGATCATTTAGGTGAACTTGACACCCACAAATCCATGGGCCTTGATGGGGTGCACCCACGAGTGCTGAGGGAGCTGGCAGATCCTATTCCAAAGCCACTCTCCGTCATCTTTGAAAGGTCGTGGAGAACAGGAGAGGTGCCTGAGGACTGGAGGAAAGCCAACGTCATGCCAGTCTTCAAAAGGGGCAAAAAGGAGGACCTGGGAAACTACAGGCCAGTCAGCCTCACCTTCATCCCTGGAAAGGCGATGGAACAGCTCATCCTGGATGTCTTCTCTAAGCATGCAGAGGAAGAGAAGGTTATCAGGAGTGGTCAACATAGATTCACTAAGGGGAAATCATGCTTGACCAATCTGATAACCTTCTATGATGGCATGACTGGCTGGGTAGGTGAGGGGAGAGCAGTGGATGTTGTCTACCTCGAGTTCAGCAAGGCTTTTAACTCTATCTCCCATAACATCTTTATAGATAAGCTCAGGAAGTGTGGGTTAGATGAGTGGACAGTGAGGTGGACTGAGAACTGGCTGAATGGCAGAGCTCAGAGGGTTGTGATCAGCAGCACAGAGTCCAGTTGGAGGCCTGTTGTCACTCTCCCCTGCTACGCACAACAGTGAAGAACCTGTCTCCATCTTCTCAATAATCTTCTCATAAGTACCTGCAAGACTGCTTATTAAAGATGTCCCTGAAGCAGTTTCTTCCATAGGCTGAACAAGCCCAGCTCCCTCAGCTCGCCTTGCAGGACAAGCGCTCCAGCTGCCATCCTGGTGGCCCACTGCTGAAAGTGCTCCAATTTAACCATGTCTTTCCTGTATTAAGGAGCCCAAAACTGGACACAATGTACCCATCTAAGAAGTGCTGAGTAGAGGGGATAATAACTTTGCTCAATCTACTGGCTGTGCTTCTGCTAATATGGCCCAGGTTACTGTTAGTCTTCTTCACAGCAAGGGCACACTGCTGGCCCGTGGTCAGCTCGCTGCCCACCAGGGCCCCCAGGGCCTTTCCAGCGGAGCTGCCCCCCCAGGCAGGCAGTCTCCAGCCCAGATCATTGCAGAGGGCTCTTCTTTCCCGACTGCAGGACTTTTCACTTGTTCTTGTTGGATTTCAGGTTACTATCAGCCCATTTCTCCTGCCTGTCTACGTCCTCCTGAACGGGCACCCACGAGCGCTGAGGGCCCTGGCAGATGTTATTGCAAAGCCAGTCTCCATCACCTTGGAAAGGTCATGGAGAACGGGAGAGGTGCCTGATGACTGGAGGAAAGCTGATGTCATGCCAGTGTATCAGCTGGTCACCCAGTTTGGTGTCATCTGCAAACTGTACGAGCAGGCACTCCATCACCTCCTCCAGGTCATTGATGAAGATGTTAAACGGGACACAACCCAGGACAGACCATGAGACAAACAGATCACACAACATAGGGGCAGCACAACAGGCAACCATGAGGATCTTTCTCCCCCCTTTCTTGGACAGGGATTAGTTACTCTGGCTTTACTCTTCCAATGGAATAGATATGAAAACTTTCACATACCCAATACGGCTCCACAGAATCATCAGGCCAGCTATGCTGCGACACACTAAATTACTCGGCCTCCCTGAACAACAGTGCCCGTCTCCGGTGCACTCAGTAAAAAAGTGGAATTCCCCAGCTCAGACAGTTTCAACGTAATTACGTTCGCATTCTTGGAGAAACCTCTTACCAACCATTGGATCAACAGCACATTTGTTTAGCAAATGAAAGAACCCAGTGAGGATGCTTTCTACCAAGATTCTCACTGTGTTAATGCAGCTACAGCTGCAGTGCTGCAATAAAAGTGAGCATTTTCAAGACAGTGGTCTAATTAAGCTCATCATAAGTGGTTAAGAGGGAAACTATTAGTCTGAATCTGTGTGAGCAGTCAGAGGAAAAACTCACAACCACCCAGTTATCCCAGACACATCGCGGAACCAAAATATACCTTTCTCCTTCAGCCATACAGCAGACAGTGGATACTAAGGCCAGTCTCTCTTCCCTTCCCATTACCATCTGCCCCTCTCCCTGATGAGGGACCCCCAAAAAAAACAGCTACACAGAATCAGAGAAATGTTGCTTGGAAGAACCTGCCAAGGTCCAGCTTGAAGCTGGATTATTGCCACATATTATATGAGGTCAGTCATGACTGCTTCTCCCCTTCCATATGCAAAAAAAACCCGTATCCGTTTGTGTGGCAGACAGCATCAGATCTGCTATAGAGGCAGCAGATCTGGTTTGCTCCCAGACAATCATCACCTGGCACAGCAGGATCATTTGGAGCATAACATCCTCCGCCCAATTAAAATGCAGTTTTCCAGTGATAGGGCTCCATTATACATGCTTATTCAATTACCTAGTTAGAGAGACAAGATCCCTGTCAGACCCAAATTCAGTACAAATTGAAGCTATACCTATAATATTAGCATTCTTGCAGCCTGCTTAATTTTCCAGTTGAACCAATTCACTGTAACAATACTGGGAGCCATACACAGGGAAAAGGAAAACAGTAATCCTGAGGGACAATTTTATAACCCTGTTCCTGAGGAGAAATATTAAGCAGAAAAAGCAAGCCTGGATGCCGGGGTACTTTCTCCTATTCTACCATTTCTGAAGAAAATCACGTCAATTTTGCAAAGCCTCTAAATCCATCTGCTGGACTCGGCAAGCCAGAGAGCAAACACGATTCTATTTTAAAATGACAGAAGTGTCTGCATCTGTTTAATAACACACATGCATACATCTGCCAAACAGACCTAGCGGAAAGACACTTTCCAAGGATTACACGTTTTTCTATTTAAAGATAGTAAAAAAGACACCGTGCCTCTATACAGACATCAGAATAGCTCTCCTCCTCATACAGTTCTTACAGTCTCCTTCCTTACCCCAAATAAATTGTGTATGCAACCATCTCAGCTAATTAAAAATTAGCAATAAGGCCATATGGCAACCATAATGGAAAATACACTATTTATTTTTTCAGTGGATTTCATTACGGTTCAACCACGCAATGAAAGAAGTACTAAAGAAGGAACTGGAATTCCAGGAGCCAGAACAGCTTGTTTGTTTTATAACCAAAATGCAGCATACGTTGAAAAGAGATTTTATAAGAGTTTATATCTGATCACCAGACAGGTCTTGGGGATTATAAAGAAGCCTTTTTTAACTTGGATAAACAATCACTGAGAGACAAAACAGAATTCCCAAAGATCCTGTTGCTTAGCATGAGCACAGCCAAAACCAGAATCCCATCCCGTGGCCTCCCCTCTCAGCCTAAGGGCTCTGGAGAGGAGTCTGCAGCGGGTGCATGGAAACAAAGCATTTGTACAGGATTTACAATTAGAAGTTTCGTTGTGTGGATATATGTTCCTCCACGAGGAAGTGACAGTGATTTAAGGGCCCGAAGAGTAGAGAGCCACTGCTCTAGGCCAGTAGATTCTGCCAGGTGTGCATGTTCTCTCCACATCTGGTTTTCACAGCAAGATTCAAATTACAAAACCCTAAAACCACATGTTAGCCATAACACTTTTCCAGCTAAACTAGACATATACAACAGAAGTAATGAATTTTGGGTTGCAGCTTTCTACTTGTCCAACAGAAGAGTCCAAATTAGGAAATCTATACCTGAGCAGGCTGAATACGCTTCACCCTGGAGAGATCACTTGGCCTCTGACCTACTAGTTCTGCAACAGAGAGGTTCCTGTTCCCACTTCCCCTCCGTGCTCAGCTTACCCCCAAAGATAAACGGGCGTCACCGTCACCCACATGAAAACTGCTGGTTTAGATCCCCCACACACAGCCCTTCCTGCGATGGTGGGGACAGCGTGCACCATCACCGAGTGTCCTGCCCTGCAACAGAGGTCCCAGGATCCAGAACTCCTGAGGGCAGCCTAAAAGAGTCCCCTGAAAAGCAAAGCTCTCCCACTGCTCACCCTGCCCCTCCGTCCCTTCCACTTTCCTCCTTCTCACCACAACACATGCCACACTTCCCTCCGACGCCCAGGGCAAGGAGCGCCAATGCACCCACAAACACACCCAGAGGCAGGTACACCGCAGTCACCAGGACAGCACATAAAGCAACGGCCAGTCCACGTAGGCCATACACGCCCCGGGGAAAACCTGCTGCAGATGCGCATACTTTGCAAGTTAAAGTTAACAACTCTGACAACTGCATCAGCTGATTTTACCGTGCCCTGAGGAAAAAAATAAGGTTCCTCAGTGACAGCGTGTATATATAACACATTTCACAGAGCAGGCAGAGGACACATGAAGGGGAGGATAAGCAACTACCAAGGTCATCACACAAAAGAGCTCAATTAGAGGGCTGTGCAGAGTAAGGCCTCTTTAAGTGGACACCATGACAGCTGACCAGAACAGAGCGCATGCATCAGTCACATCCAGACACTGGCACAGGTCAGATCTTCTCTGGAGCCACGTGGTTGATTTTCAAGCCTCTAGCGCCTACACAAAATACCCAGATCCTGTTAGTTCAAAGAACCTGGAGGTTTGCTGAAGTCATGACTGCTGTAATAAGCAGAGGTCAGCACAAGGAGAAGCCTTTGGGAAACAAGTTTTCCCTTCCTTCTTCCTTGCTGGCCTTCAGGTCTCCTGAAACAACTGAGGAGTTTGAGGGCTGGCTCTTAGCCTGCTGCTGCAGAGAAGACCTTGCGCCATCTGCGTAAGAACATGGACAGGCTGAAAACGCTGAAAAGGGAACAAGGCTCCAGGGTTAAGAAGGCACACACTGAGTCTTCTGCACTACCAACAGCAGCAAGGGCGGCAAGGGTCACAAACAAAAGATATTATAGGAGAGGCAGAAAACTCCTTCTTTGATACATGTCAGTATCTCTGTACAGTCATGTATCCACATCAAGACTCAGGTACACATCTGCAGACCAAGATTTCTAGTGGTGCCCAGGAGATTTATACACTAGACTCCCTTTGAAAACTAACATTTTAAAACTAAAATTTGGAATCCAAATACCTCAGGAGTAGCTTTGAAGTACCAGCCACACTGGCATTTCCACAGATACAAACTTGAATCTCCTCAGCTGTGTCCATGACACTTGTATGCATAAGGTACACACAATAATTTCCTTCCCAGTTGAACAGCAAAGGTGTAACTGCTGAAACACCAATTCCTGCAACCAGCAGACTCTGCCTCACGCTGGTCTTGCCAAAGACCACATAACCCTGAATCCCTTAGCAACAAGTTGTTCTGACATGCTTTTGCAATGGAAAGAGCTTGCCAGCTAATCTCCCAAATCTCCTAACATCAAAGTATGATCCAAGGCTCAAAGCAGTGCATTGGAAAACTCCACCAGCTTCATCTGTTTTCGGATCAGCTGTCGTGTAACAGCTCTTAAAGTACATAAAAAAGACATTTAGCACTGTTATGCATAACAATACTAAATCTTCTGGATTGCCGACCTGCAGAGCAGTAGGATGCATTTATATTAATGAAGAGAGCTTAAATATTACAACTCTTTAAATAAAAAAAAACAAGTATTTAAGTCAGTATGATGTAATACATTGCAGAACACAGCCTGACCTCCCTGCACAGATCCACCAGTGGGACCGAGAATCCCTCCTTCACACCATCCAGACAGCATCTGCACAGACTGCATAAAGTCATGACTTTGCAGCTCCCCCTGTTCATAGCAGGTCCACGTGCAGCCCTCCACACATCAGAATCTCACAGGGCTCACCCACACGCTCCTCAAAACAAACAGCCAGATGCCAGCTTCTAGAAGTGTCTCCCAAGGTATTAGTATTAATAAATCCTTTCGCGAAAATTAAAAAAACAGGAATCACTGAACAAGTGCCTTTAAGTAAGCGTAGACTCATTTTTAGGGAGAAAACAAAGTCCCTTTCCAAACCCTTGCGTTAGTACTTTCAAGAAATTCTAAAATCTGGGTTTAGAAAATTAAAAGCATCGATAACCACCTTGCTAAGGTTTCATGAGGCAACATAACAATGTTCTTACACTGAATCTTACATTAAAAAGTGCAACTCTGAAAATAAAACAACTTTAAAATGTCTGTTTTTCTTAAATAAAAGCAACTTACTTTCTTCAGTCCGCTACTGAAGAGCTACGGAGCTACTTCGCATATCTTTCTGCAACCTGTCTGGAAGAAAACTTTCAGCTGTAATTCAAAATTCTATTGTCTCACTGAGGGAATGTGCCTAAAGCTGCACTAGGTGAACCATCCCAGCCTAGCTGCAGTTACGGGAGAAAAACATGGGGTTTATGACACAACTAAAAGGATGATTCCTGTGCATGTAAAGTTCATTTCGGTTGAGACACTGACACAAACTATATCCATGATAGAGCTTTTACCAGAATAGAACAGTGTCAGAAGCCCAACTGGCACTGCTCTAGGAAGAAAAGACTGAAGCCAGAACTGGTCGGAGTTATGCTCTAGCCCTACAGGAGAAACTCAGCAATTAGGCTACACAGGTTCCAACTGAAAATTTAGGTCTCTCTGTGTTTAAATTAGTAGTAGAAAGGATAACCTGAATTTGCATATGTCTGCACACAGTCTTTCTGTGGATATATACACATGTCCAGAACAGTATGTAGTTTCAATATAATTATATGCAAATTCCTCTCTTAAAAAGCAAGTAACTCTGTTTAACCAGCACCCATCTCATCTTCTGTTTGGATACTTCAGCAGCAGTAGCCCATTCCAATGCACAAACACGCTTCCCCAGCCAAGCATCCTCTCAGGCTGCAACAAACATACTTCTGTGAACCAGGATGACAGAATTAGACCCCACATGCTTTGTATTTGTTTCATCATCTGACTAAGAATTCACTGCCACATACTACAAGCACAGAAAGCAGGTTAAGGTGGGGGTGAGCTCCAAGACCAGTCTAGCGAAAGGAAGAGCCTTAAAAATACACTGGGTACCAGGTCAGGAGACAATAAGAAGCAACCAGTTGAAGCTTATCTCAGATTGCACTTCAAGGACCAGCGAGAAGAAAATTTGCTCATGAAGCTTCCTGTTGGGTGAGAAATACCACAAGACCAGAGAGCACCCTGCAAGTTACCTGGCACTTCACCACTACTCAGAAATGTAGACGTGCCTCAGGACAGAAGCTAGCAATGCAGGCACCACACCAGTAGCACACCTCTATCCTGACCTCTCTAGGCACAAGGTGAATGCCCAAGTCCCAGTTCCTCCACATCAGAGAAGTCAGAGCAATTACTCCACCAGTACCAGTTCATAAAGTAGGACACATGGGCACAGCCAGCATGAAACACACTCTGCAATGGCCAGGAATGGCTGTGACTGGGACAAATTCCAGACATGAATAGTACCACCAACATGAGTGCTACCTGCAAGGTGAATGAAGATTGAGTTAGGCGCGCCTAACAGCTTTACATCTTTTTAGGATCTATTGAACAGGCATCTTTCAGCATTATTTTAAAGCTAAATACATTTGTTAGAAGTTTCAAGCAGCTACTAGGCAGCGGCTAAAGCAAAGATGCAGCACACTGAGACAAAGAAATTTTTTGTGGTCTGTTTACACAGCTACAGCTCTGGAGATTGCATAACAGACAGCATTAAAAAGAGACTTTAATTATTTGCAGTATATCATATTCAAATGAAAAATGAGATCCATTTTCTAAGCAAGTCCAGTTCTCCTTCCCTGTCGTGTTCAGGGGGATGCCTTAGAGACTTGAGATGCGCTCGTCAATGCAAAGGCAATGAAGTAGATCTGGTTTCGAACCTCTTTTCCCTCCAGAGAGCAATTACCCACACAAGCAGCCCCATCAGTATCAAAGAAATTATAAAGAAACTGTTTCCTCCAATTTAATTCTGCTGTTGAGCTTATTTCCTCATGTTCTTCCCTCCAGAAAGCCAAAGTGGATGCAGCAGCATGAGCAGTCCCACCTGAAAACTTTGAAGATGGGTTTTAGCATATGTAGAGCTGTGGGAAACGGCAGATTATGCAGCACCTTTGCCTAAGGATCATAGCACCAGAGAGGACTCAGGAAATACAGTTTCTTTCCCTGGCTTTGTCACTGGCTTGCCAGATGACCTTGAAAAAATCACTTCACTTCCTCACCCTCCAGCTTTTCCCCCTGCAAAACACAGGCAACAATTGCCACCGTTCTCTGGGAGAAAAACCTTGCCATCTGGTGAAACACACGTCTACAAGGCAATTTACCACACTGGTGTGCCCGCAAGCAAATGCAAACTTTTCACAGCCACGCCATCTCACTGTTACACTGAGCCACAGACCCCAAGAACAATACTTTAACCTCCCTTGACATAAAATCTTCATATTACTTAGCTGCTGTCGCAGTAATTCTGCCCTCTGTTGCAGTGTCATCTCTCACCTTCTTTGCCCTCCCTCCTACTGATTTCATCAGGCACAATAAATTGCTCTTTTCTGGAGCAGTTTCCTCGCCCCTATGCCCACCCTCAGTCCTGTCACAAGGAAACAACACTAGGCAATTAAGTTTGTTGTATTTCTCCCACTGACTCCTCCATATAGGCTATATATATATACACACACAGATACAATAATAGAAGGTTAATTTAGACAAACACCTGCTGCCCAGATCTTTCATACAGTGTATTATGAGGAAAAGAAAACAAAACTTTGCAAGGAGCGAAGCTTGCAGCAAACCCGCTCCGTTATTTCAGTACAAAGACATCACTCTGACCGACAGGAAAGGGGAGATTTTTTGGTTTTTAAAGTTCCTTTTACAGGTGGAGATGAAACATAGCACTATCTGAAACAGTATTTTTTACAGGGTCTGAAAAGAAGCTAAGGGATAATCTAGCTTACAAATTGTAGCCTGCTGTGGGACCTGCCAGCACCCCAATAGTTTCCCAAGGTATTTAAAGCAGATTTTGGAGCTCCTGAACGGATGTGCTAAAGTCTAATAATCATATTACAGATGTGGTACATCTTGAAAGCCCAAGATACACCAACACAGTATCACATCGCAGAAACATCAGGCAAACTTAGATTTTTGCAGATTTCCACATAGCCTAATGGGGCAGGGAGAGGGATGATGGGTATAAACCAAGGGGTCGCATGAGCACTGGAACAAACACATCCCGCTTTTCTAAGGATGTGTGTCATGAGCGATTGTAACATTTCAGAACACAGTGATTTTCCATAGACGTGTCCCTTCTCCAGCTGTTTCCCTCGCACCTGGGCTCCCTACTAACATGTGAGGGTTGAACTCATTTGCAGGTTTTCCTGCAGTGGGATTCCACTGAGGTCTTCCTGTACTCATTGGTCACCCATTTTGACACAATCTGCAGTCATTTAATAATCCTTAAGATGGGTAGTTTTCTCTCAGGGGCAATTTGTGGCCAAACTATGGGTTAAAAATATTCCTGGGAAGGAAGAGGAAGGGAGGAGCCAAACAGACAGTGAGATCACCCACCCCTTACTTCCATAGGAAAACAGGGTAAAAACAGCTGCCCCATGAACCACAGTGCCTGCCGTTTCTTTTGTCAGGGCTGCCCAAAAAGTCAGTTCAGCCATAAAAGTTCAGAAATGTAAATATAAGGTGCAACAGCATAAAGCAGAGGTTTGAAGGAGAAATTCAAAGGCTTCATCATACAGTTAAGCAACCTATAGAACTTGACTTAAAACATTGAAGAATTTGACCTGAAATCACCACCATATCACACCATATTGCTAAAGCAAGAGCAAAGCTGTTTACATGCCATGGTAAATAATTCAAATACTGCCACAGCGACTATCACCAGCCTGCCTAGGAACATTATGTATCCTCCTGTCAAAAAGCAAGGGTATCGAGCTTACACTGGCTGCCTTGATAAGCCTAATGAACACTCCTCTCTCATTATAGCCTCTCTAAAAATAGATTGCAGCATGTTATAAAGTAGTTAGCCAAAGAAATATTTAAATTTAGTTGCTCATGGGTTGCTATAACATTATTGGTATTTATGACATGGCTGCCACGCATGATTAAAAAACAGAAAACCACATAAGTAACCAACAAAAACTTTTTCAATGTCATTGTAAGGATCTCTGAGCTGCGTGGCTCAGAAGTTGTGCACAAAGATAAAAAGGATTAATACAACTGGACTATAACTCTTGCACAGATCAGGTTAAAGGTCCTTAGATGAATACAGCTGAGATGGTGATAGCAGGCCTGTATTTACATTACAATACAACAAACAGGCAGAGAAAGCAAGAAGTACGTATAAAGAGGTCTCGGGCTTGCTTCCTTTTCATGCTATTAGAGGGAGAGGAGGCAACAATGATTTTCAGTTGGGACAAATCAGCAGCCAGCACTTCCATTTGCTATAGTGGAAGTTGGTGGAGAGGGCAATATCTGCTCTGGGAAGATCACTCTGACCTCTGCTGGTCCCTTCAGAGAAAACCAGCAGAAACCGCCTGAAGGGAGAGAGGAGAACCCCCAGGGCAGAGGGGTCCCCAAGCTCACCCGAAAATGTAACTGCATGGCTCCTATACTGTCTATCAACTCATTCATGGAACAACACTCAGCTTAAGCTTCTGCTTCACACTCACATACAAAGATTTAGTTTCTAGCCCTGAAATTTGCTCCTGCGCCTGCCCAGGTCCTACCACAAGCCATAGACCAACCTCTCTCCCCCGTGGTGCTGACCCCACCCCACCACCTCCTCACTGGTTAGCCCTTGGCCCTCTCCAGTTTCACAGCCACGGTCTGGACAGCCTGCATTTGAGAGCTACCCCACCGGGCAAAGAAAGTGCAAATTGTGCCTTCCTCAGGCCTTAAAACTTCAAACAGAGGAAAATGCAAAAGGGTAATAAGCCTTAGCCACCTGCAGCACCACAGCGCGTGACACCCAACGGGGGGCTCCACAGCCTTGTAAATGGTCTTTTCTCCCTTCACATTTTCAGACTGGAAGGAATACTCAAATTGAAATCCGAGTCACGTGTTTCCATTTCCACCCCATCACACTGACAGAAGCGTGACCGCCATGCTTTACATTACCGCAGCAGCAGCTCCCAACTGAGTACTGAGGGCAGTAACCAAAATGGGCCCTTCCACCACCAAGAAGAGCTGCGGCCACAAGAGTAGGCACAATAATGGACAAACTCAGGAAAACCAGCATGTGGCCCCTGCCGAAAGCAGTCACCTCAAAAACATCACCCGGCGATGCCAAAATTTCTCATTTAAGAAGTGACGCTGCCAACCTGATTAAGCTTAGAAGTCACCTTTGAATGAAATACACTCTTTTGGAGCATGTTGTCGGCATCCCCCGCTGGTGATGAGTTTTCTCCACCATCTTCCTTCAGAAGCAAATGAGATCATCAGGAAAGCACGACCACTTCTGCTGCTCCTCAGCAGAACCATGTTGGAGAAACTCGATTAAAAATAGATAATAAAGGAAATACCGGTAAGCCACACCAAACGGCCAAGAGAAGGAAAAGGAAGCAATTTCCTTGAGCCAGGTTTTGAGGCGAAGTATTTTATTTTTAAATATTAGAAAGCTGCCTTCTAAATGTTGCTGGCAATTAACAGACTCAATATGGGTAAAACGTGCTCGCTCAACAGCCAGCTGGAAAGAGGCTGAAACTCACATTATGTCCCTACTCTACACCCATCAGACACTAGAACAAAAAAGCAAGGCCAGAAGGTCAAAACTGTATTAAAGCGCAAGGCAAGGACACACAGTTATCCCCAGTTTGGGGATAATGCAGAGGAAGAGTTTCTCCACAGAATCTGGTCAGTGAGACCAGAATCTGGTCAGTGAGGTAAGCAGAGGAGGACAGAGTACGCCGTCCTTGGAGGACACAACCCCCAGGAGAAAGGTACACTTTGCGTAGAGAGGGCTGGACCGCCTTTACCAAGTCTAGCAGCAAGCCGCCCTCCCTTTATCTACAACAACAAAAAGTTGCATTGGGTGAGAGTAAACAGTGCTATCCCCGCACAGCCTCTGGTGACAGCAGACGGCTGTGCCAACGCCTGGCACACCTCGGATGCCGAGCCGGGGCGCAGCCTCAAGGCAGGTGCAGGCAGAGGGGTGGGTGCATGGCGGGGGCTACTGAGCCACCCCGAGGTGGGTGCTGGCCCTGGGGCTGGGGCTGAGGGAGCCGCTATGGGCTCCCCGCACCACAGGGACAGGCTGTGGCCTCCCTGCCCGTGGCAGTGACGACCCCAATGGACACACACTCAATACACCCTGCCGTAAGCGTACCCAGGTGAAATCCTGGTGCTCGAGGGCTAGGTGGTTTTGCTGGGTGTATTTGGTTATGAAAAACGCTCTGGGCAAAGTACACCAACATAAAGCCTATGGATGAAGCGGGCCTGGAACGGAACCGGGGTGGATTTAATCATTCCCTCACGACTTCAACTCTCAGACTAGAAGAACGACGCCCACAGCCCCCCCTGGCCACCAGAAAGTTTATTTTACAGCAGAAGGGGGGTGCGGGGGTTCCCCTTCGGACGTAGGAGAAGGGGATCCGGGAAGCGGCGGTGCGGGCGGCCATACCCGCCGCCGGCCCTGAGGGCACCGGCCGCGCACGCCCGAGGCACGGCCACCCCACAGCGGCGTGCGGCGGGAAGCGCAGGGACCTCCCGGCAGCCTCCCCCCGCCGCCAGCCGCCCCCCAACCGCCCGC
>VZSZ01008802.1:522082-549599 GCA_013398815.1 Ibidorhyncha struthersii
GGGTGGGCCAGACCCACGAGGGTGGAGAAAAAGTGGGTAAAAAAAAAAACCCAAAAGCAAAGGCCCGGGTCCCGTCACAGCCAGACCTGAGGACAAAACTGAGGGCAAACTCTTCACGTGTGCCGTCCGTCATGGCTCTGCTCAGCAGTTCTGTGCTGGCTACATTCAGATTTGCCTCCTAATTTTACAGCCTCTTGTGTCAGGCTAGCCAGCCTTCTCCTCCTGGCACGTTGCCTGTTAGGTTTGGCAACTCCCTTGCCAAGGAGGTTGGGGAGAAGGGGACCGTAGGCTTCGTGTTAGCCAGGCTCGAGCATGGTGAGGCCCAGAGGCACCTCCATGAGGGACACCACAGCCTTCCAGGCCTCGAGCACTGGCTGCCGGCGTAAGTATGGCGTGCGCACACAAAAGCGGCCAAAACCGTAAAGCTGGTTTTGATCACACACAGATAATTTCGTATTGCTTATCATTTTACAGCACCCGGGAACGTGATAAGGGATTTGTGGAACACACATTAAAAACATCCTGAAGAATTTATAGCCTTAGGCTCTGATCCTGCGAAGTCTTACACACATAAACTTTAAGCACCTGAAGTGGTCCCATTTACTTTTAATAAGACTACTGGGTACCTAAACTCATGCACATGCCTTTGGCCGTGCTCCTGCAAGCAGCTCCCCATCCGCAGCCCTTGCCCCAACAAAGGACCACATTCAGATCAACGCGACTTGGCACAGAATCCGCACGCCCAGCTTACAGGACAGATTTTCATGCTTGACCTGACACTGAAGTAACACTACACGACACATCCAGAGCATAAGATGGCAGAGACAGTTTTCTGTGTCGTTTCACAAGAGATTTAACCCAAGTTAATCCCTTATGTCATGAAGACCTACTCATGTCGCTCACCTCCAGCTGCTTGGTGCTTTTCTACAGGCACTTAGGCAACTAATCAAAAAAAAAAAAAAACAAACCCAAAGCAAAAGCAAAATCACCCTGCTCAGCTTTTTGGTGTGAGTGCGCATAAAATCACCCAAAGACAAGTGCCAGCAGAAGGGAAGTGGAGGGAACACATGACTGCAGCTGGGAAGACCCTTCCAAATGGCAGCGCAGATGTCTACGAACTGAAGGTTATCATGAATTTGCAGATATATGATGGAGTGATGACATTTCCAGTAGACATTCATTCTTTGGGAATCCAACTCTAAATATGTTTAAGAATGAGCACTTTTTTAAAAAAATATATTTTCTCAAGATGATGCTGTCAGAGGAAGGTGCCAGGCTGGACTGACATGTTTTAATCCAGCTTTGCAATTATAAAGACATTAACAAAGAACAGGAGGGGTACTGCTGACGGCAGAACAGTGGATAGGAGAAGTTCAGATGCTTTTTAAGAAGAGCTACGCATTTCAGGAGTGGGCAGTGCAGTCCCCCAGCTGAGGCACGGCAGGGAGCTTTGAGCCTGTAACTCACCCTGCAGTCACAGACCCAGGGGACCCCCTGCACCCAGCATACCCCACCGTGTCTGTTGAGAATATGATACTAGTCAAAACAGGACAGAGCTGGCCCAAACTGCAAGAAAGGAAAAGCTGCACAACACTCTGCATTTAATGAAAATGCCTTTTGATTAAATGAGACTGGAGCCACGGAGGATGCTTCAGAATACAAACCCAAAACACGATGGCGTTTGAACTGGAATGTGGCTTTTTATTCAAAGAGGAACACAGTGCAGGATGCAGTTTGATTTTGCCTGGAAGTGTTTGTAAGAGACTGTGAGTTTTGCATTTCTGTCATTACTGCTGTTAACAGAATGTGGAGAAGTTTTTAAATATAGAGATACTGTTAATTTACCTACGTTACATTTTGAAATCTGTATATTTTTGTATAAAATATTTTGCTTTTCCCTGCTGAAAGTAATATTCAACACAATAGCTAATGGAAGAGTCAAGAAAACAATGTTTGCTCACCTGTTTCTCTAACTGGGTTTCTTTCTGCATTTGAGCCATAACTTTGCCTAATAGGCTGTATTCCTGCTGCTGCGTTTTGCAAATCAACCCGAGAGTGGCAAACAGACAAATACTGTTTCAAAGCATAGAACCGAGGGGTAGTCAGAGGGTTGGAGTAGGACCTGCAGCTACTTTTAATATTCGCGTTTAATGGATTAGATGTCAAGTTTATAACGTTCCCCTGCTCAAGCTGCCTACTGCTCCAGCGTAGTGACATACTAAAGTCACTCACGGCACTGCTGTGCATCACTGGCAAAAGCAACCAAGAAATGGGAGTGCTGTTTGTATGTCTCAGAAGTTCTGCATTGCAGGAAGCTTGGACCAGGGTTCCTCGTCAGATTAATGAGCAGCATTGCCATTTCCATAATTTCCTTCAGCCCCATACTACCATTACATTATGTGCTACCACATCATTAAAAAACCCCCACAAAATCCTGTGGATTTTAACATAATGGTCACTCCCACTGGCCATGCAAGCAGCATGAGCTGTTCCTGCAAGCCATGTTTCTTGTGGTCTGCTCCACCAGCCAGGCTGCCAAATGGTCATCCTGCCCTGCTGAGCTTCTCCACTCAGGACCCTCGGCAATGCTGAGCTTAAAAATGTCTTGGTGACAAATAAACATCTCAGGAAATCCTGGACAATGCCTCTCTGAAGAAAGTATGACTTCTCTGAAAACAAGCAAGGCAAAACCAAAATTGTAACCGCACCATGCTTGAGAACTTCAGGGAACACAACAAGCCCTGGTATAAATTGTGGCAGTCCCTCACGTCTGGCCCAAACCTGGGTGCAACATTCAGATTTACTCAAATTGACCATAGAATCCATTATGGAAACAATTATAAAACTTCACTATCTTGCTTGTGCAAAGAGCAATGAGAATTATTACAAAGAACATACAAATGAGGCATACCCTGGCACCATTGCATCAAGAGTGCATTCTGCACCTTTTCCAGCTTCCAGTAGGTGTAGCCCCCAGACCAGACCAGACCAGTGGTACCCACCTCTTCTCGCCGCAGTACTGTAGGCTACAACAAAGGCTCCAGGCACCTAAGGAAATGACCTTTGCTAACCAAACCACTCATTCAGCCCATGTACTGTCTTGTAGGGGTGCAAAACAGTTTAATAATTATGATGACCCATATGCAGCCCTAGTATGTAAGTGGCAATGCCCGGAATGAAAAGAACCACTCTGTCAAGTTTAGGAGCTGCACAAGCAGAAGATGATGCCAGAGATCTTTCAGGGCTGATGTATTAAATTGGTGTCCAGATAAACATGCCCTATATTTGCAGTCTCTTTTTTTTTTTAAGCGTAATTTCTTGCTGTAAGCACTCATCAAGGAGGCATCCTGAAACTTACACAAAATCTATATTCTCATTCCTTCTCAAAGTTTCATTCTCCTGGTTTCAGAAATCAATTTCAGTAAGCGGAAATCCCGCTTAAGACATTGGTTATTAACTCAACTTCTCTTCCTACTCCCTTGGGAAGTCCCAAACCTGCCAATGGCTTTCAATCCTGATCTGGTTTTATTGCAGGATACGAGGAAGCCGCCTGCGATCTATGTTGCATGGAGCACACAGAAGGGATTTTACAAGGGTCTGCCTGCACTAAATGTTTAATGCGTAGCTGATGCAAGTTGCAGTAACCATGCAGTCCTGTTCCGCATCATTCCAGCTCCGTGTTCCCGTGAACCGAGCACTGTGATAATCTTCTCATGTGCTCACCTCTTCCCTAACCAGCTCAGATTTTCGTTAGGTTACTGCTGCACCAGGACACTTTTGTCTTGTTTTGATACCGAAATGTTCGCCTTAGTTCATAGATAACACTGACTTTAAAAAGCTGTGCTCTGCTAAACCTAAAACTTGACGTGGGGCAGTTTGTTCTTAATTAGACAGCCCACTGCCCCGGCTTTAGTCAAATAACCTCCTCCCTGCAAACACTTGATCTTTAAACCTCACAGCAGGATAAGCCTGTCTTGCGTTTGCCCATAAAGGCAATGATGATGATTACTTTTTATTGATAGTGCTTCTTTGGAAGAACAAATAAATTCAGTTTGCTGAAACAACAGCGTGTTGTCCATAGCAAAGGCTTTTAGGCTGCGAGAAGTTATTGAGGCTGGGATCAATACCAGTTACAAATCTGCACCTCACTTAAATGATTTTGAGGTTTCAGGCTATACCTAATGAATGTTTTATGCTGATTTCCTGTGCAGGAGAGAGTTCTTCCCTGTGCTCTTGCTAGTGGAAAAAAGTGGATTAGCATACCAAAAACTTAAGCTACTCTGCTTTGTTCAGATACCTACACTTCAACTATTACACATTTTTCTAGTGAGTATTCCAACCCTTGGAGCTGCTAATGAGATGCGCACCCAGTTTGCCATCCAGATTCACATACGATATGAATACATGCATCTTTCACACAGTTCTGCGTCTTGGATCCAAAACCACAGCTGCCACACTCCTTTAGCACCCGGTTTGCTAGTCAAGTGCGGTGTTGCAGCATTTAACAGCAGCAGCGCCAGTACTGTGAGTGCTGAAAAGTTGCATCTTTTCTTAAATAATTTAATTCAAATACAGCTACTCCAGCTTTTTGGAAGAATGCTCTCAAAATCTTCATAGGGTGGAACCTCCATGACCTATGAGACTTGTGTGTACAATAGAAGCACCGGTGGTAAAATTACCTCCCATGCAGCAAATGCACCAAGACAAAGACCAGGCACACATCGCAAAAACAACAGTCCCTGCAGTTCCTCCTGCATTGTAAGTTCACGTTATAATCAATACTTCAGGAAAACAGGAGGGAGGAAAAAATGGTATTTAAAGAAATGGAGGAGCCTTAATTATTCTGAAGATGTACATAGAAAGACATTCATTGCTTAAATTGCCCATTTCCTTTAAGGTTACTATACATTTTTGCAAAATTCAATAATTAGCAAGGAATTCAACTGCATTCTCCTGGTACAGGCCAAATGAGACACTTTACAAATGCAAGCTCCATTTTCAATGCATCAAAAATAAGCTCAATCCATACAAAAACCACTAGTAACACTAAAGCACACACAACTGTTGATCTGCAACAGGACTAGCAGAGTGGATGTTTTCAGTTCACAAAATTCATACTGAAGTCTTAGATTACATTTAGCTTTAAGGCAGTGTGGAAAAAGCATTTTATCCATCCTCTGGGGGAAAAAGAAATAAAAATCAGTTCTCATATCTGAATGTTTTTATGAAATTGTAAATGAGAAAATCTGTGAGTACAAACTTCAAGCAAGAAAGCACAAAAATTGGTTCACAAGCTACACACACAGGCCAAAAGGCGTATAAAACTTCCCTGGCTCAAGTACAGCACTCAAGATGTAACGACTCACAAGCAAGTGTCCTTTAATAATTGAAATAAAACCACACAGATAGATACTTTCACCTCTGATTTTGATGTCCTATATATTTATAAAGAAATGCTTCGATTTGTAGCATAAGTAGAAAAAGTATGTCAGCCTATTGCAAAGTAAAAGGAGGCCGGGTTGTTTGAGACAAGAAGAGAGAAAGCTTATGGCAAAAGAAAGTAAAGTTACACTTCAAGAAAACCAGAACAAAACCTGGAGACATTCTGAGTCACATCATGGTGCTTCAAACAAACAGTGGTCTTCTACATAGGAAATGAAGAGCTTATATCAGTACTTTCATCAAGTGGGTGTCAGTCTTTAATAAGTTAACTGGCTGATGGCCATTAGAAGTGACACAGCTGCTGCGGCACGAGCTGAACGGCCCGCAGTTTCAAGTGCATACACTGTCTAAGGACAAGTATGAAGAAGGCCAGCTGCGTTTTTCGTTTAAACTTTCCATACTGAATGAGATACCAACACTCTACGGCCCAGAAAATTCTCTCTGGTACCCTGCCTCTCATCAGGGATGAGATTCCTGTGGGTGTATGTTCATGAAGAAATCTGTCAGAGCATAAACATGTCTTTTCACAAATAGATAATTACACTGGAAAGACTAAACCTAGTTCAAAATCCGTTTTTAATTTCAGCCCAGAACTATTAGCTTTAATATTTAGCTGAATATTTAAAAGTCTGAATTCACATTTGCTCATTTTAACATTGCTCACCTTCTTTTTTATAGGGGTTTTCTGTTTCCTTTACCACAGCCTTATAGGATTTTATACTGTATTCAAAATTCTAGACCACATGAGATTACAGTGATTAGATGTACCACAAAATAATGCTGCCATTGAATATATGGTCTGTCATAGTTCTTCACGTATTGAGGCAAAGCAAAACAACCCACATTTTAAACTAGAAAATCATTATATATGGTCTTATTCTAATATAATACCTTCACTGATTTTTCTAAGACGATAGATACCTTACACGTACAAGACAGTTAATTCTTCTTCCTGGTCTACCAAATGAGTGAAAACATGTTTTGGGGGTGGGGGAGTGTTGGTGTTTGATTTTTTTTTTTTTTTAAATGATGTTACTTATTTAATACCGAGGCAGAAATGTACCACTTAACTGATGCTACTAATTTGCTCCAGAATAATTTCTATTATGTATTCTATTTAACAGAAAAACTTTTTAAAAGACCATTTATTCCATGCAGACAATAGCTCTACCAGCTGCAGACCAGGTTGCCTTTTCTGCTTAACGACAGAAGAAAGCCAAATGCTCTGACTTGCACAGAATACGTCCAGCACAAAGTCTCCTCCCAGTTAAGTTAAAATCATCCAAGAGCACTGCAGTTGCTAACAGCGATTTAGCACTGCTGTCATAAACCATACATTCAATTACACTATTTCAAAAACCTTTCCAAGGTAGAGAAGCTGTGTAAAAATCCTGCTGAAAATGATCGCTGCTGCTGTGGCTGCCGGGCTCCAGCCCTTTTAAAGAGAAGACAGGAATAGTAGAACAAACCTACAATGCCATACACTCAAATTCTGTTATTTTAGGATGGTTTTCTTACGTTATCCCATACAAAGTTCAGGATAATCTCTGACCAACTCCTTAATATTCCCACGAAGGAGTAAGGTGGTGTTTTTTTTCGCTCCCATAACATCACAGTAAAAAAATACACTTTTTCCTCTGGGTAACTGCTCACACAGCCCAGAGAAGGGAGAGCCAACCTGACCCCCATTCACTTTTCTGGGGGCCTATACATTTTATCGCACCCAGGAGAGAAAGATTCTGTATGCTTCCCTCAAAGGACATGGCATGGACAGCAATTTCTACACAAATGCTCGACAAAAACAACAGGTGTTTTGGAAAGGTAGTAAACATTAGTTGCTACATCCCTGCAGAGATTTTCATCAGCAGCCAGTACAGACCTGGACTAAAAAAGGCACAGAGCAACAGCAAACGTACTTGCATTGAAGCACGTTTCCGTATTATCATGGAATCATAGAATGGTTTGGGTCGGAAGGGACCTTAAAGATCCCCTAGTTCCAACCCCCCTGCCATATGGGCAGGGACACCTCCCACTAGACCAGGTTGCCCAAAGCCCCATCCAGCCTGGCCTTGAACACTTCCAGGGATGTTATTAGGGATATTATAGAGGTCAGTGTCATATTTTATTTTTAAAGCTTATCTTTTTAAATGAAATGCAGTTATGTTCTTAACAATATGACAGCAAACCCGCCCCCTACATTCTAACAACCTCTCAATTTCCTCTTCCATCTTCCCCCAAACCTCCCCAAGCAGCTTACTCGTGAGCAGTACCTAATACCACCAAATCTCTCAAAGGTAAAGAGCATTTTCAACGTTTTTATGTAGGTGGAAGAGCTCCAAGAAATCGCTCTCTTACAACTGGTGATACAAACATTAGCCCTACTTCTGACACATTATTGCTGCCCTCTCACTGGCTCAGAGGTGCCCCCAATACAGCAACAAGATGGTACAGCCCTTGTCCCCAAAAGCTCTCCTCTGCTCCCCAGGCCTCCTTCAGCCCCTAGAAAGGGCTGTAAGCAGTGAAGTAACACCACAGCTGAAGAAACTCTGTGCTTCAGATGGTGTTTGCAACCTCAGCTGTGTTAACATAAAATTAGAGAGTCCACAAGCACACGGGCAGTCATTACAGATGTAGCATTTGGAGGCATTTATCACCATCTTACCATCCCTAACTGTGGGCACGGCTACAAGAGTATCTTGAGTACTCAATAGGTAAAGTGATATCCAAAACTATCCATTTAAGCAAATACCATGCTTTTGAATCACAGTTATGACTGCAGGCCCTCATGCCCTACACCTTTTATCCTTTCACAGACATACTCTGGCCAGAAACGCAATCAGCCAAGAGGAGAATCACTTCAGATCTGTCCAGAGCTGTTCTACCACCCAGTCTGCTTAGCACTAGAGCAGCTTCTAGTGGGATTCTGATTTCCATCTTAGCCATCCTAATTATTAGAGCCTCTGCAACTAATTTTAAATGGGATTGTATTAATCATATCAATATTCTATAGAAGTAACCGCATAACGTTGCTTCCAGAGGAAGCTCTGATAGCTTTTGTGCACTTGTTATATGCCGTAAGAGAATGTCATCTTCCGATGTAGTGCAATACAGGTAGGGAAACAGTGACCCAGGTGAAGGCTCACGTAACATGATTTTTCTCCCTTTCTTCTTACCAGACAATTCTATGGTGTGTGCTACAGCGTGGTCTGCCAGCAGCTGGGCTTGAAAGGCCTCTTCAGCCTTCAGCCGCTTCCCCTATTCATCACTTATTTCTCATATAGATCGCAGTTCTCTCAAAACTTAACTGTGGGCTACCTGCTTCTCAGTGTGCAGGCTGGCGCTGAGGCTATTTCTGTAGGTCTCAGGAAGACCGCTATGCCCTCTAAAATGGCCAACTGATACTCCTTTAGGGCTCTCTCCTGTAATATTAAAGTGCTACACTTGAGCAGCCTTTAGTAACAAACAACGTGTACAAAAAGAGTTCTAAAGGCAACAGAATCAATCTAATTTTATCAAAAGGACCGAAATAAACTTTGAACTCTTAGGAGAGTACTTTGGTATCTAATGGTATTTTGGTACCTAAACATTCCCATCAAAAATACTTTTATACGTCAAAATATAGATAGCGCTGCAGAAAAACTAGTAACATTTGTTGACATTCTTAACATAGTGTCATATTTTATCTCATAACAACAAAAAATCATCAGAAATGTTTTGTTAAATATGTATTCGCTACAGCAGCTGTTAGATACACACACTGAAAAAGGTTATTTATATTAAATTTTTGTATTTGAAGTAGACCTGCCTTCTGTCATTCACACAGTTTTCTGCTTTGAACATCTGCGAGCCTGTTGCTGCAACTTTATAAGAAGGGAAGGATGTTTACTCAAGCAGAGCTCTGCAAACTAGGCAGACCAGCTTCTAGCCTTCATATTTTAGAAAGTGAGTTATCAACATAAAGAGATTAAGTTACTGTATTACAGCAACAGCAACATATGCCAATGCTAAAGCAATGTATAAAACTGTGGTGTCTTTAAAAAGAGAGTGGAATCTCAGTGCTAATTTCACTGGGGACAAGATTTCATGGCAGTCCTGACAGCATTCAGCAGTCAAGTGGCATGCCACTGTGTCCAAACCTGTGTCTTTAGCAGAGTAGAACGTTTGCCAACACTTAATAACAAAAGAAACATAAATTTAGATGCAGGGAAAGTGGACTCTAGGTTGAGATTCTCTTAGGATGGCAACTCAGGATTAATAAATATAAAAAAAAATAATACGTAACTATCTTCAAAGATGAGTTGTTAGGACTAAACTAGTGAATTAGTCCAACCTTATGAAAATGGGAATATATGCCAAGTGATAAAGCGGGAGGTCACTTTTAAGTGAAATTAGCATCTAAAGAAGTCAGAGAGCCGTGCCTCTCACACAAAAGCAAACAAGGTAAGTATCACATGCTCACGTCTTGATATCCCTTTTTGAAACTGCTACAAAAAGAGGTGTTTGCTGGGCCCAAATCAAGGGCTTTGCTGAGAGCATTAAAACGCTCAAAACAGCCGCAGAGTTGAGGACCCTGAACCTTTCAAAGTTATTCTTGAATTTTAGTATTTACTGTGCTAAACAGTGAACTTAAATTTTTACAGTATGGAATTCAGATTGTAGGAGGCATTAAAATATAGATGTTTTTACAATACTGAAATATATTCAAATCAGAACATTTTGGTTCACTTACAAGCATTATGAGTATAAAATAATTTTTGATGCATAACAGAATTTTTTCAGGGTCATTTGCTCACAAAAGATGATGGATAAAACCTGTTCCCCTTTAATTTCCACTCCAGCCATACTCGCACTTGATCATCCCAACACTTGTGAGACTTGTGGTTGGAAGAGTAGAGGATCTGCAGGCCAATGACAACTATAATCAGATGAACCGTATCCAAGAGCCCATTTCTGACACAACTCTCTTGTATTTTAAGTAACAACTAATAAATAAAAGCTGTAAGTAAAAATAGCTAGAATCCTACAAACGCTCTCCCCTCTTTGATTAAGAATCAGAGGTACAATGAACCTTTAGAGCATAATTCTTTAATGTAGTTTCTTGTGGAGTCTGAGAGGTAAATCACTCAGATCTGTATCTGTATTTCAAGAAAAAAGTTAGACTGTATAGAGCTATATTACAGTCTTGATTTCAATAGCAGAGCACAATTTTATACGGGTTTCTCTATTATAGAAATCTGATTCCTGCTCCAAACTGAACACCATCACATATCCTGAAAAGAAACAAATAATAAACAATGTAAGTGATATATAAGGTACTGATGAAATTAAAATCGATACTCCCTACCCCCAAATTCCCAAGGTTTTCAATCTCTGGAAAGTTAAAATTAAAATTTTAGCTGACAAAGGCTTTTTTAAATAAATGCTTTGCCAATCTGTCATCCATATGGACTATATACATTTGCAAAATGTAAATAATTTTCAAATTGCTATTATTCATTCACATTTCACTTGAATGACAAGTGGAAATATAATCCAACTCCTGTACAAAACACAGAGTATCTCACACAGTATTCACAGGGAAGAACAGGCTCCCTGAAGCTTTTCTATTATGTGCTATAATATTTGCTTGGTGTAGGATAATTGGTTGCTAACAAATTAATTCATTCTCCCTTTATCTATAGTTAAACCTGTTTTCATTTTTCAAGCAAAGACATTAAACTTGGTATTTATCCAATCATTTGTTTTTGGAAGGCTTAAGAAAATCCCATGAGCTCTCTGAGTGATCATTTCCCCTAAAGAAATAAAACCTGCTACACAGCTATTCATACATTTCAACAGCTGATCTCAAGTTCAATGAACATTGAAACCTGAGATACAAAGTCTTAACCAAGAAGTACTGTGAAACCAACACGAATACAGCAAGCTGAAAGGCGAGCATCAACCACTGGAATATCGCTAAACTGGCAGAGAATAAACAAAATTAAAAGGCAGCAATTCTCTCTGCCAAAACCAGATAGACGTCCAATAACTTTTAAAACCAGTTACTATTAAAGAAATCGGGGTAAAAAAACAAACCTGTCACCAGACTGTACTCCCATGGGGAAACAGTAGTTAAGTTCTAATCTAGCAATGTTTCCAAGTCGGAGCACTATTCCAGCACCATAAGACCATCGGATACACTCTGCCAACTTCTGCAGGTGAGCTCTGGGACCATCACCTGAAAGCAAAAGAGCAGGAGAACAAGAATCAGAGTAGACTGTCAAGGTGGTCAAAGGCTAACTGGATTTTCACAGCTAGGAGACAGACTACTTCCAGCACCTCCTGCAGATTCCAAGTTTATTTACTACCCGCAACGCCCATAAATGCCAAGTACCTTGGACTCAAACTACTGTCATTTCAGTTGGATTGCTGGTTGATCTCCATTTCCCACCATAGGGTACCTACATGCATGAATCTCGAAATGAATACTAAAGGCTTAAAATGCCTTTACTACTTACTTTACTTAAAATGTCTTACTAAAGACTTAAAATGTCTTTAGTGGGTGTCTATTAAAGTTGATTAATCTGCTTTTCAATTGTCCATAAAGCGTCTCCCTCCCACATGGATGCCATCTCTCTTCCATCAAGCGAGGCAGACATCAAATATCACTATATTCCAAAACTGATTGAAATGAGAGTGAGAAATCATACACTAATACACCGAAATATATCTCGTAAAAAGTTGGGAATGGGAGGAAAAAAAAAAAGTCACGTCAGCTACCACACCCTCATCTACCCTGTAATGCCACCACTTTTTATTTAGTTCATCCCAGAAAACATTAGAATCCCACTAAAACACCATCTTCCAATCTGTTTTTAGAATGGTGTAAGATAGTAGGTGTTAATCAATTACCACACTGGTCTGCATACATCACCAATTCACAGATACTACAGTTACCATCCTAGCTCTCTTTACTACAAGTTGAGCTTAAATTTATGTGGAGAGCTAAAAAAAAATTATTGGCAATCTGTCAAATATACAAGTTAATAGCAGCAGCTTTTTGACGGGCACCAAAATACATGCAGTAAACAAACTGCTTCTGAGTAAATAGATACATAACAGCTCTCCTCCTGTTTGCTTTTTTATATATATATGGAGAAGCAGGTTTTGTTATATATAATTGTATTGACTCTTACCATAGTTAAGATTGCAGAGGTTTCCAGCATTAAGGAAGAAGTGTGTTCGGAAAAGGTCTCCAAACCCTCCCCGGCCTGGCCGGAAGGGCAGAGGGGTGTATAAATGTAAGCCTCCAGCCCAGTAAGCTTCTCCTCCCAAGTAATCACCTATTTAGGGAAAACATTGGAAGAAAAACATTTACTGTGGAAGATATTAAAAGAACAAGAACCCATCCTGAAGTTATTTTATATTGCACTGCTACCTCTTCTACAACTCTTGCCACTTGCTTCTAGCTCTCTCCAACCTCACTACTACCAAGTGAAAAATTAGCGCTTACTTAATTCTTAAAACCTTCCAAGTGAATTGCTCTTTTCCTTCATTCCCTCATGGGAACAACCTGAGGCATGCACCTACTTGTGGTTCATCAGAGACTACCTCCTGAAAACTTTTGAAATGCTTGCCTTAGTTTTAAAAATGGGAAATTGATACAATGAAACAATTAGCTTTAAAAGATACTGAATACTCAATCCACTGATAACAGCAATTCAGCAGCAGAGTAAGGGGTAGAACTGAAGAAGCTCCTGGCTCTCAGAACACCTTTGTTGATCACATTACCCTTTCTCTAAGCTACCTGAACATACGCTCTGTCAAACAGAGATTTAATATGACTGTTGCTATAACCATTTTTTGGGGAACTTTTTAAGCTTGAAGGTTGCTTGCTAATTAGTGACATACTGCAAGTCTGAACACACACTTGGTTTATAGAAGTAGCTTATGGCTTGCCTAAGAACTACCAGGATTTATTCCATTGTGAACTAATATGTAATGACAGATCAAAGACATAACACTTCTCAGATTCAAAGTGTAGAATGAGTGCAATTATTTCTAAGCTATACAAAGCTTGAGGATAGAATTTGATTCTTTGTTACAAACTAATATTTACAGTATTGTCAGGGGAGTGGGATTTAAAAGTTTCAGACCTTCACTCTGGGGTCCAATGCTGTACATACTGAATCCACGCACGCTTGTTGGTCCACCAAGGTAAAACCTAGTGAACACAGTCAAAGTTAATTTAATGCTTCACTTGAAAGGACATATTTGAAAATATCTAGCCCTACTTCTAACATCGTTTTTCAGAGTTACGGGTAACTTTGTAACAGGTTTAGCAAAGTATATTTAAAAAATACAAGAAATTAAATCTAAATCCTGATGCATTTGGCAAAAAAAAATAAAATAAATGGAAGTATTAAAAATCAAAATCAGTTTTCTGTCACTTACAAAGATCAAAACAGGAGGTTCCCCATCACTGAAGAAGAATCAGAATACTGTCTGATTCTGTCTGTTGTAATTTTGATAGAAATACTGTAGTTAAGATCTATCATATGTGAAGTTAACACTTAGTATTTATTGTAAACAAATTTAAGTCTAAATGGTTTCTGCTGGTGATCTTTAAATACAGGTGTTGGAGGCCAAAATCGCCTAAAAAGCCTACGTAGTTACAATATGGCTTTACATCTAAAAATACCTACAGTGTTACCTATGCCTGATACAAAGCTTTGCAGATGTTAAATACCATTTTGCAACCATAAATACTTGCAGGCAGAGATGCTATATAGTAAATTATAAATTTATACTGGCCCAATATGAAAATCAAAACCAGAAGGCATGGCTTGAGTACTAACATTCAATTAAAGCTAACTAGAAATTTATTTTATTCTCCTCAGAACCAGAACTACTGTTTCTCTCTTCTACTATAGGCTCTGCTTTATACATTACATTGGTTGACTGAAAAAAATTAAGAAACATTTAAAAACTTGCCTATCAGCTATACTGGATGGCTTGTCTCCAATAGGTACTAGCATTCCACCCCAAAGTGATGCTGAAAAAACCTTTGGAGAGAAAAAGTTGTTGTTTATTAATACATATTACTTAATTTCCCTAAAAACAGTAAGATTTCATCACTCAGTAACAGGCAGAGGTCCCATTAGTCTGACAGAAGATACAGATGATCACAGTGGATACTACACCATCAGTAATGTCATCTTCAGGAAACTCTTGATCATTGCTGCCCTCTTTCTTTTATGCAGTGCTACATCTTGAAAAAGTCAACACAGCACATTTAACCGAGTGCTACTTTTCACAATGGCTAAAGAGAACACTCATGCAGCTCCTATTTTCTTATGAATTTTCATGTCTTGAAATAAGACAACACTGCTGACATAAATTAGTCCTGGCAATTTTAAACCCAAAGGACACCAAGTCCAGCAAATAGCTACCAAAAATGTACAATTATTACCTGTCTGTAAATTAGCCTTATAAGGAAATGAAACCACCTTCTGCTACTCACTGTATTGGTATCAAATACACATACAGCATTACTGCTTATGTATACAGTAATTCTTGGGAGCCAAATCACCAGAATAAATACATTTGCTTGCTGCCTGTGTACCAAGTAAAAGTACTACTGCCAGATGGTGAGCTATATTGTCGATACCTAGGCTAAAGATGTTAGATAATATCTCTAATTTTACAGCACACACCCGCTACCTTCTGCCCTGAGTCCCCAGATGCCTCCCCTGCCATAATCAGATGTGAACTCATCATGCGTATTATCTGATTACACAAGACACAGCACGTGCAACAGCCAGTTGCGTGCAAGTCTACGCTCATGAACAATGGATCACATAAAATTATGTACACCACATGAGATACGCTTCACTTTCATTCACAGGGCAGGCACATTAGCAATCCTCTTCGTGCAGCCATGAAGCCATTAAATTACTTCATAGGAGAATACGCTGTCTTTCTCAGCTGAAGGTCAGCAAATACATATCAGATGACTAGAAGTGCACTCATCAGGCAATGCCTTTTCCTCCACCACATGGAAGGTGCAAATATAATGATGTAATAAGAAAGGGGTAGAGCAAATAGCCTTAAAATGCCCTTCTGTGTTGGCCTCACTGGTCTAACTCAAGAACTTCACTGCACCGAGTCACCTAAGAATAAAAGCATGAAACAGCAGACTGGCAGATCCTTACAGCGTCAGTCCATTAGTATCTGCACTACAGAAGTAGCTTGGAGTTTTTCAGTTGTATTGTTGGCATAATACGTTCTTCCAGCCTCCTAGAATTTCTTCATTATTCCAGTACTTCTTAAAAAGCTTTCAAGAGTCAGAGATCTTCTCAATGCTTTTCTGTTTTTTTTTTTTTGTTTTTTTTTTTTTTTTAAGTATTTTGGGATGCAAATTACTGTAACCTCCAATTTTTAAATCTGCATAATGGAAGTTGCTGTTTAATTCCCCATTCAGCTATGATACAAGAACTTACTGCACTATCTCCATGTGATAAAGAATTTCTTTCTAAATACAGACAGGAATACTTCTAGTATATCGTTAAATTCTTATTTCACTAAGCAGAAAAACACCTCTTTCCACCTAATACTAGTTCTATGCTGTTAAGGATGCTTGAAACTTAAGAGCTCTATGTTCTGGTAAGAAGCTGGAGTACATTAAACATGAACTTGAAGCAGAGTTATCCAACTGTCATTTCCTCTGAAGTAAATATAGTTGGTATACACAAGAACAGCTCTGCCAACCAAATCAAGACTTCTTAGTGATTATGACAAAGGAATTTGCTTCAAAACTGCACAGTTACTCCAAACCAAAGTACTAAAGTAGACACCACGCCATAAAATATGGGATGTGCTCTGCCTACAGGGTGGCAGACTGGGTTTGCCTAAACTTGTCATACTACCATGTGGCTTTCTTATTGGAACTTAAATTGTTCATTGTGCACAAATATGAAGAAGTTCAAAATGCTGCAGTGCAAGCTCAGCATGGTAGTGAAATCAGCCTTCCCATTCTTGCCCAATAATTTTACACAGAAGAAATAATTACATGCTATGATACCAAAATTAGTAGTCACATATTCATAATTTACAATGATAAAAGGAAACTAAACCAAGATTAGTCAGAATATTCATAATCAGGTGAAAGACACAGAACAAAGCCTGTAGTAAGTTTTTGAAAAATCACTCTTAAGAAAGATCACAAAGAACAGACATGCCCAATATTACTTCTGAAAGAAAAACAGTTCATATCCTTAACTGTCATACAAGCCTTTCTTTCCAAACTGTCTGCTTATGAAGTGACTGTGCACAGCAGGAATGTCAAATTAAAAATAAAAAGTACTTCACTTTCAAAAAAACAAAGCAAGATTTCTACACCATCCATCTTTCACTTCTCAGATCAATTACTAAAATATCTTTCAAAGAATTACCGAATCCCAGAGAAGTTGCTTATTCAACTGAAATTCAAAATCCTCTTTTAGAAAGCTCACATCTCCACCTGTATAGCCAGCCAACTCCTGCAAAGACATAAATTTACTAAAGTTATAATGGATCTAACATGTTTCTTCCCCAAAAAAGTTCATCATATCTGCATCAGCATAAGCAGTGTTTTCTGTACAAGAAATAGATAAACTGGTATGGAGAGACAACTGAATTTTGGACCAATGAAGAAATATGCATGACCCTCAGAACAACGAGCAGCATTTTTCTCCCGCAAATAGTAAACCAGGCTATTGCTTTCTAAACGATTTTGGAAATAACAGCAAAACAGAATGGAGCTGGAAAATTCAGCACTTGAAATCAAACCTCTTACTGTATTTACCTAGGACCTGAGAAGACTTCATATGTACTAAAGCTGGGTTGAAGAACAAGATAGCCAGTTGCATTACACCGGTGCTATTGAAAATAACAAGCGACCGAACCAGTGTTAAAAGGCAGCATCTAACAAATGATACGTTAGCTGAACCCTGAGTTATAACCACCCTTCTCACTCAGAAACAGAATAGTTCACTGCTGCTTACAGGAACAGTAGCATTTCTAGTTTCAATGGCATTTCAAAGCAATCTGCTTGTAAAGCATTGCAGAAGTAAATGCTTCTGAAGTATTAACCAATCCAGCAGAAAAGCCAGCTTTTCTAAAAGCTCAGAAAGTGACAAGAGTGAAAACCATTTTCTGTGCCAAAATGATACATATGTATGCCTTTGAGAGTTATTTTTACCCAGTCTTTCATTTTTAATTCTAAGACTTACAAACTTTGTAAGCAGCAACAGGAGCACAGTCTGGTAGTCTCACATGACAGCGTTAGAAAACAAGGACTAATACCTACTGTAAAGTGGAGAGTAAATACGGTTGGGGATAATGTATCTCAGCTAATAAATAATTTAACGCTAATGGTGAGATAAACTGGCTGTGCAGTTTGACCAATGGTATACAAATGAAAATTTGCCACCATAAAAAAGGTTTCATGATTTTAAAAGGCACACACTGTAAGGATAAAAAGTAAATACCGGTCATCACTGTGTCCTAGTCAATTTATGATTCATTTCTAATTTTAGACATTTTTAACAGGAACATCTATTAGATAAATTAAGACTCACTCAAACACACTTAGATAAAATCCAATAATAGCATAAGTGATTTAAGACTACCTGATTAATTTTCAGCAAAGCACCTCGTCTTGGTAAGATTGAGGAGTTCCGGGAATCAATTACCATGGCATGCTGAAATGAATCAAACAACTATTTTTAGGTTCTCGTATCTGTTGAATGCCACAGAGTAATACTATTATTTTCCTTCAAAAACTGTGCAAACAGTGGAAGACAACCACAGCTTGAGCTAAGGCTAGTGTAGCTTCATGGATTTGAGAATAATATACCTACAGACTAACTTAGTTTTGAATTTAGAGGCCACATGAAATTCATACATTTTCATCTTTTGGCCAAGGTAAACATCAGAAATATAGCAGCAATGATGTCACAGGGTAAATCACCAATTTTGTGACAGTAACATGCAGTTCCCACTCTTACAATTTGTAAGCTACAAGTTAAAGACGACACATGATCAAAAACTGCTATAGAAAATAGTATTTAGAAAGGGCACAGCAACTATAGGATGAGGAAATTTACTGATCTTGTCTTCTACAAAACAAGACAATTCTGCAAAAAGAGACGGCAGATGACATGGAGGGAGGCCCTGCAGAAAGAACAGGCTGGCCTATGCAACAATCAAAACGCAACAGTCAACTCAAAGTATGTTTTCTCTTCGGACTTCCTGGGTGACTCTGTGTGAACACAGCAAAAGATGTTTGAAGAAAAACACCCTACCTACTAAGACAAAAAGCTCCTTTGGTATCATTCATAAGTATTAGATTACTCAAAATAATGTATTTTAAAAAATTATCAGGAAAAAGCCTTACAGAGAGAGAAGATTTAAGAGAGTGTCCACTTTCTTCTCGAACAGAAAAGGATGCTGTCCTAGCCAGGCAGCCAAGCTCTCTCCACACACCCTCCCACTTCAGTGTGTGATTGGTCTTCCAGATTGGAAACTACAAATAAAGAATTGCATAAGACACAAAAAAATTTTTGCTACAAAATTAAAATAAACATTTCCCTGAAAAATCTTTCCCTCTAAAGTTTATTTATACACAAGTCTACACTTTTTCTTTCCAAACTTCTTGGATCAGGCAGAAATCTTTTTTCCTTTCAGAATAATACTAATTCTGCTCCAGCCAAGAGAGTTTCTCCGAGTAGGCGCGCACTACTTAATCCATCCCAAATGAAAAATATCTTGAATTGGGCTGATACAATGAGCTAGGCAACCAACTGCCTCTCTGAAATGATACTTCAAACATTAAAATTTGGAGAAAAACACATTGGTATTTTCATATGGACATAATAAGATTGAATTCTAAGAAAAAGACTAAGATGCATTACCTCTGTAATTTTAAAATTGTTGACGTCTTTCAAATAATGACAAGTTAGCCTTCTGCACAAGTGTTTCAATCATTAAAAAAAGTAAACCAAGCATTTGCCAACTGTGACCTGAATTAAACATAAACAAAGCATGTGTTCTACAAATCCTTGTGCTACACTTACATTAAATTCTGTTGATATTCCTCTATCAGTTTCACGCAGAGAGCTCCAAGGGAACTGTCCAGTTACTTTATACAGGTTAACTGAAAAACTGAAACACAACATTGCTTGTAGGTTTGAAAGAGAAACTATTTAAGTAGGTGGAGCTTTAACTTATCACAAAAACTTAAGAAACCAGTTCTGCTACATTATTAACAGACCCTTGGCAAAGGAATAAATGTAATTATCACTCAATGCAAGATCTACCTAATTGTTTTATATTCCTTCAATAAAAAAGACAAGTACTCAAAAATGCATCCCCTACTTTCTTTCAAAGTTTCCAGGCTGTGGTTTGAAGAATGACAGGCCATATGAAGTTTCCTTTGTTCCATAGGAGAACTGGAAGGTTACCTTTTCTGCACGTCCAAAGAGATTTGGGAACTTCAGCCCAAGTACCTATGGAAAATAAAAACCAAACATTTCATATAGTCTGCTACCTTGCACCTTAATCACATGCTGAAGGCAAGCATATCTACCCCAGGAATGAGAAATGAAGGTATTAGAAAATAGTGGTAACTGAATCTGTTTTTCGTGTAAGTTAAGTTTCTCTTTGCTTTGGCAGCAAAAGCCGTCACAATAGCACAAGTAACAGTTAATCATCCAATTTCTGGTGCTGTCCAGTAGCTGCTGACTTAAATCTGCATTCTCTCTGTATCATTAGTACTGCTGTTATTTCAAGCAAAATCTCCCAGCCAGTCTCAAAGCCTGGGAGAATTAAGTCTTTCTCATAATAAGCAACCGCTCTGCAACTGCAGATTTTCCAGCCAAGTAGGGTTAACCGGAACCACAGCAATAAGCCAGTGGAAAATGATCAACACAGAGCCCCTCCCTTACATTTTTGTTTTGAGGAACAAGATACTTTTGCAGTCAGTCCTGACAGCAGTACAACATACCATTACAATTCTCCAGAAACTAATTAAACACTTTTGCCTGCTCTGACAAATTCCTTGTATCCACTTGGCAGCTCTTGGCCCTTTGGCAGAAAGGATGGAGGAGGTTTCCTCGAAGCACAGACACTACCAGAACTGTTCTATTGTTGTGTATTCTATTTTAAAAGAATGTAAAAAAGCTACCAAATCCTGATTGCCTTTGTCTAACAGCTATTGGAAGCACATCACTCACCTGAATTTTGTGATGATGGCTAATTGCAATTATCCAACTAAGCAGAAACTGCTAATCCAAAGGACTATTAGTATGAAATATTACATCTATAGGCTTCAGATGAATTTACGGGATTAGAATAAATGTCAAATCTATTTCACTCTTAAGGAACCATAATCTCTGCTGCCAAGACCCGTGTATACAAGTCATGCTTTCGTATCACTCAAATGGTTTAATTCTCTGTAACAAATTAAAATTAAATAGAAGGGGAAGCTGAATACAAAAAGAGAAACCAAAGTAGCTTTCAGACTGTTTTCAAATGCACTAGAACCAACAAGTAGGATTCCCCCCTGGGTTCATTCAGGCCATGACACCCTGCGCATTGCTCTCAGCAGCGAAGCTGCATAAGCAGCTCTCAACTGACTGAGTCCCTATTCTCCCTGCATTCGCACAACACCATCACCTGAGTCATGCAGTATCTTATCCAGGTTAAAAATACTCCTAAGAAGAAAAGGATGAGTCCCTTGATCTGGCTTATCTACCAGCCCCAGGCACAGCTGCACTGTGCACATGAGAAGGCAGAATGGGTGCAGGAATGAGCACCTGAAAGCACAATGTACTTACATCAGCCCTTCCATTAAAAGCACATTAACAGAACAACAGTACAGCTGTTACTTTTTGTGTCAATTGGTAAATATTTTTCATGCAACAATTTAATCTGGTGCATCCTTAATTGAATCAAATGGAAACAAGTTCCACAGTTTATATGTTCCGGAAACCCTAGCACTTTGCAGCTCAGAATAACCAGTACTGGGCTAAAATAGAAATTGTTCTTGGTTTTCACTGTCAAACATAAAGCATTTTGACTGAGAAGAAAAACACTTTCAACAGATCTCAGAAACTAAATGCCTAAGGACTCACTAATCTCTCCAATAGATAAAGCTTCTTAAAAATTATCAAGAAATAATTTAAGTCATTTTAGGAATTAAAAAAATTAACATACTGAGCTGGAAGCTAAAGCATTCTTCCCTAGCTCAAAATAGGCTTTTGCTGAATGAAAGCCTGACTAATACAAAGACTCTTTAGAGACAAAGGTCTGGCAAAGCCTTAGTAAAGCTGGATCAAGAAAATAATTTGGCTTGGATCAGGTCCTCACTTATTTAATCATCAAATTACTTGCTAGTAATTTGCTAGTAGCTACTTGCTACTTGGAAACATGAAAGTAAGAGGAATATCAAAAGGAATTAATAATTATTTGAAATAATCCATACCATACTGCCTTCGTTGTTGCCAACCATAGTGTTATAGCTTCCAGTTAGTCTTCTCAATTCTGTTACCTCAAAGGTTACATCTAAACCATTTGGAAGGGCATCATCTCCTACATAAACAAACACACAAACAAACATCATGGTCTCTAGAGAGCTATTTAAAAAAAATGCAGACAGAAGATGACTTGAATTATTTGAAAACTGGTTGAATTCAATGATATAGTTAAAGTCTACATTACAAAGACAAATGGCTTGAGAAAAAGAAGTCGTTTGGATATGAGGGCAGCATTTGGTTCAGTCAAAGCATGACTGGCTCTAATCATCAACATTGTAGTTTAATTATGAAGTGGTGACCCTCTGAAAACAAAGATGTAGGCAAATTCTTACATTAGAATAAAGAGAAATTAAAGTGAACCAGACATGGCAAGAACACCACCATCACTAGGGCAGAGCTCCCAGTACTCTGCAGGTAAGTGCTGAACAACAGAAACCGCCCAGTTCCCTCAGGGCTCTGGCTACAGCAGTGGTCAAAGGCACCAAATTCTGCTTGAAGCAACTGGGACAGCATCCTATCACCAGCAACCTTTGGGACTGCACTGCATTTCCTTCTCAATAACACAACTTTCTCTCTGCTGAAGAGAACAGCAACGGGTTTGAAAAGCAACCACAAGCCCGGGAATGCAAACTGAGCCTTACTGTGAATCCTGCATACATTCAGCTGCCCCATATATACTACAAGCTAATTTTTAATCACAAGCGATGATACAGTTCCTAGTATTTCCTTAAGCAGCAAGGATGTGCTGATATAATACCAGTTACAAGTACAGGACACATTTTCAAGCTTTTCCTCAAGTGTTCCTCTGAAACTCTGGATTAAGGGATGTGTACTGCAATTATTTTAGTGCTAGAAATTCACTCATTTTTGCATGCATACAAGTAATATTTATATACACATACATAAGGACGCATACAAATACATCTTTTTCATAAGGATAATGGATGTAGACACATACATTCATATATATAGCACACCTACACGTACATTTAAAATACATAAAGGTATATAAGAAAGATAGCTATATACACAACAAACTTCTAACCTATTACACAGGGAAATATACATTATAGGTATGCATTTGTCTATGTGCATATGAGAAAAAAGGTGAGGATTAATGAGGCAATACATACCTTGACAGGTATCAATCAGAACCTCTACCTGTCTAAAGATACCTAGGCGAAGCAACTTTTCACGGGCTTCATGTGATTTTCTCATCACCTACAGGATGAGATAAGTAGCTCAGTCTTTCATGTTACCAAAAAATAACTAGGATTAAATAGTTGAAATGCAGCTAAGTCATATAATATTCACAGATTTTGTATACAAAGAGACATATATGCGCCTTCAAAACAGACCACAACTGCTTTAACACTTGAATCTGTAAAGAAATAAATTAAACCCAGAGCATCCAGCTCAATTCCTACCTTTTGTTAGTATGCATCCTAATTGTTACAACACTTAAACCTATTATTCAAATAGGTTTCAGTACTTAAAACTTACACACCGATTTACAGGGCCCATGCTTTTGCCAAAAAACCCAAACACCCTAATCTGTTTAAATTTAGACCACTTTACAGGTCTAATTGCCAGCCGTACTCGAGAAGGAATCACCACCTAAAAGTGCAAGGATATACAGCCTAACTCACACTTTGATCCACTGTGGAGACTGGCATCAGTTATCTGTGCGGAGATCCAGTAATTTCTCTTAAGCAAACTAACTGAAAGTATCAGCTACACAGTTAGCAATCCTCAATGGGAAGAGCGAAGCTGAAAAATCTCTGAGATAACTATTTGCTATCTCACAAGGTCTTTCAGCTGAATACATCAGAAAATACAGTATCTGCCAGTATTTCATATTTAAGTTTGGCTTCCACATCGCAAGATCAGAATCATCACAAAACTTGAAAAAGCTGCCCCATGTCTGAAGGGGAGCCCAAAGCAGGAAAAAGACAGAAAATCGTAACCTGATTTTTTAAACAGTAGGTCTGATATTCAGTACAGTACTTACATCAATGAGATTTTTAGCCTTGAAAACATCAGAGATTTCATACATGATGATATCATCTTTGGTCCTTCCAAGTCCATCGAAGTGCACATGCTGAACCACCACCTAAACAGAACAGATGTTTAAACGCAAATACTGAATTTACATCTAATAATATCAAAATCACCAATGCAGAGAAAAATATCGTTGTCCAAGTGAAAATCTGAAGATTCCTGCTAATCTACATTATCAGAAATCAGTGCTATCTAAAATTCTGGAAAGTCGTTCCCTTAACACGAAAATTAAAGAAAAAAAGAACTCTAATACCAAAGGTAATACTGAATAAATAAATAATATATATAAATAAAGCAGAAAGACAGTAACAGACTGTAGCTGCTGGGATATCAGTCGTTAAGTGTTGTATGGACAAATAAGTCACTGCAGAAATCACACTTAGATACTAAGACACTTCAGACAAAACATTGAGTTAGTTGTAGTTAGCTATTTCTTGTATCAGCTACACATAAGCAAATAGTTAAATGAAAAAACAAACCAACCTACAAGCCACATGTACTTAAACTTTAACTATTAAAATTATTACTACCACCGGAGCATTGTAGTTTAAAATGCATATTGAGATCACTAGCATTATGAGGTTTTATATTTTCTTAAAATCATTCATCTTGTTATACAACCTTCTGAGATAACTTGATCTTAAAAATCACAACACGCTCCAGGTTAGCCGACACAAATGGACTACAGTGATTGCATTTCCCTTATTTTTCCAACCTTTTCAGTTTATTATAATTTTAGGGGTAAGTGTAGAAAAAAAAATAATCTGCAAATGTTTCAAGTATTCGCATATAAATTAGCAGAATAAGAGCAAGCTAGCATTACTGCAAATTGCTTAAAAAACCCCTATCACAATATATACATAATGGACTAAATAAAAACCAAGTATTATTACCAAGCTTCTAGTGAGGATGACTCTGAACATCATAAGGGAAAGGAAAATTTTAATAAAACCTAAAATAACACCCTTCTAGCATGGCTAAACATATTGTGGGCCAAGAGAGACATGCTCTTACACGTGAAATATTAAAAATAAAATTTAAAAATATATATTAAAATATGTATTTTATATATTAAAAATTTTAAAAGTTACCATTCTCTGCTGAAGTTAGTAACATAACTCATGTGGTGGCAGTTTACCCTAACCTGGCTAACACTGCACTCCAGCAGATTAAGGACAGTTGCTTGGTTTGCTCCTAAGCAATGCTGCAGAAGCAGTAATCTCTTACGAGAGAGAGGGGAAAGTAGCATTTGGAAACTGGTCTATTAGCTTAAAGCTGAATTTTAATAACAACTCCTGCGGTAAAGAAAAAAAGAACAGGAACTAGACAACATCAGATTAAATTCACAGTACTAAATTTAATTCTTTCACATCTTAAACCATAGTTTACAAAGTTCCCTTCGGGAAAACAAGCAAGCAAGGGTGCCAAGACATTTCTCTTAAGGAAAACACCAGGATGTTCTTCAGGTACCTACATCTTTGTTTTCGAGAATTTCCTGCTTGGCTTCAGGTTCAACTTCAACCAGTTCAGCTTCCTCTCCCAAGGCACCAAAGTCTGGCCCACCCATTGGAAGAGGCTCCAAACTCTGAAAGCATAAAAGAAAACTGTGTGTAATACAGTGTGCAATTTGTGATTTATGCCTTTTGCAAAGAAAAAAGGCTGTGGTTATTGACGCTGTGCTCATCAGATCATAAGGGGGAAAAAGCAAAAGAGAAGAATTAAAATGGGCGGGGAGGGATTACCAGCACACTTGTTACCTACCTGCTTCCTGAAATTTTTAATGAAAGCTAAGTAGCTTCCATGTTGAATGATTTCTCAAAAATACTCTGTGCTCTTCCAAAAATAACCTTCTTTTTAAGACATGCTTCCAGTGTTAAAGATGAACTCTACCTTCTTAAAAAAAATTAAAAAATCACGGTGTCACTACTTAGTTTGGGTTTTTGGGAGAGAGAGGAGTGTGAATGTTGAACAATGGAAAAAGAAAAGGTATTTTCAGCATGTTACTTTTATATGCTTTTACATTTTAATATTTCTTCTAAAAGTATCCTTCCAAGTAATGCTCAAGAACCTCAGGCTCTATCCATCAGAGGTGAACATTTTAATCAAAATAGTTTCCAGCACAGCATGGCTTTATTTACTACACCTGAAATACTCCTAAAATAAGACTTATCAGAAGATAATGGATTCAAGCACGGGTGAATAGAGGGTTACATGCAAAAGCAGAGGTCAGGATTGGATAACTCAGTAAATCTACTTTTAGTCTTAAGTCACTAATATAGTACTTGCATTATTTGAGGATAGCTGTTTTGCTGGAATAGTAAATTGCTGTTACATATCAGAATCAAGTTAAATGAAGACAGAATCCTCTCTCGCTCCCAATAATTTTCAGGCAAACATGAAACACGCTATCCGCACAATATTGTGTATCAGTTGATACCGCAGATGGATATAAGCCCAAGAATATGAGAAAAAAATTTGAAATAAAAATTAAATTAGTCATGGTAATTAGATACTCTGGAGCCTTAAGAGTCCCCTGCAGCAATATATTCCTCAGTGTAATTGAACTCGATGTAAAAGCCTGCTGGTTTTCAACAGGAAAGAGTTTTCCTACCTGGGATCTTAAGGAATCATCCAGACCACTCTTAACCACCAAGTCAGTCAGTCACTCGTTAATCATGCCTATTATCTACATCAGTTTTAAACGCGCCTATGTAGGCTCCCCAGGGTTATTTTCAGGGAAAAGTTGTTTAAGCCAAATTCATAAGGTATTTCACCAAATGGACTTATTATTTGCACCCCGATTCCTTTGGTTTACAGTCACCATCACCACTGACCTTTTCTACGTCACACTGATATTCTTATAGGCTGACTTTGTCACAATCTGTCTCACACAGCTCCTACACCTTTCCATAAAGCAGAATACTCAAGAGCGGGCTGTTTATCTAAAATTATTCTGAGAGATGCTTCCCTAATGAAGAACTGAGGCATGGAGAATTCAATGCCTTCCTAAAGTATGTCAGAGCTTACGTATCCTTACTCTTTGAAATTCTTTTCTGATGTTTCAGACAGACTTTTTTTCTGTGGCCACTATAACCACCACTTCTTGTCCTACCACGACAAACACTTAATTTTTTACCTTCCTTCTTTTAGCAATGGCATATGGATTTGCAGATTTGCGCTTCTGCTCACCAGGCTCTCCGAGTGCGAGACACAACAGACCTCTTTAAGCAACGACTGCCGTTTGCTGGTGAAGTACAAACCTACAACCCCCACTTCCCGCTTCGTGAGCGCTGCAGTTGTGGGGCGGTTTCTCTTTGCTTTGTGGGTTTTTTTAGTTTGGTGGGGTTTTTTTCTCTTTTCATTTACTCAGCCTGGCTCTTGCCAGCCCCCCCCCCCCCCGCGGCAAAGTCAACACCGACGGCCACCGGGGAGGAAGAAAAAACCCGCGAAGCCAAGGC
>VZSZ01008802.1:549806-572623 GCA_013398815.1 Ibidorhyncha struthersii
GGGCGAGGGCGAGCACGGGCTGCGCTCCTCCACACTCCTTCGGGCCCCTCTCCGTTGCCCCACGGCGCGGCGCTTACCCGGGCGTGCACGGTGCCCATGGCGGTAAAGGGCGGTGGGGCCGTAGGGGCTGAGGGCCGCTGGCGCTCAAGGCCGCGGCACGGGGGCGGCCATGACAGGCAGCCCCGCCCCGGCTCCCATTGGCCGGAGGAGAGGGGAAGAGGCGGGGCGAAGCTTGCGCTGCCCGGCAGCTTCCGGTTGGGGAGGCGCGCGTGCGCAGACAGCAACGAGGGAAAGGGGGTTTTGGGGCGAAAACAGTTGGTTTTCACGTGCGTCGCTTTACAGCAGCACGCTAAAGCCGAGACACTGCTGTCTGCTGGAGGTGAGTGATGGAAACTTAACACCCCCCCATCTAAGGCAACATTGACGTTGCAGCACGTAGAGTGGCAACAGCGCACTGGACCCTATGACATCAGACTGCTCCTCTTAAACTGACCCTATGACGTCAAAGTGCTCGTCTTAAACTGACCCCTTACCCGCACCGCCCTACCTTACTGAGTTTTAACTAAGAAGGAAGACAGTGTGTGTTTTCGTCCTCCAGACCCAAGTAACAACTTTCTTTTTTTTTTTTAATTGTTTCAGTTTACAAATAACTTTTTGTACTTAAACAAACGGATGCAAAGAAAGTAGGTTTTAAATTATGATGACTTACAGGTCCAGCTGGAGCACGAACAAGCATCTTGCAAACTTAGGTTATTATTGTCAAGTTACAACTCTTAAAAAAAAAAGACATCTCACAACCATTAAGTATTTTAAATGTTCGATGCAATTAACACATTGTGCTTTAACTTACGCCAGGTGAATTATACTCGAGAAAGCTTAGAAAACATGATTACAGAAGATTGGCTTTTTATTTTAGAAAAAGGAGACAAAACAGGAGCGGTTCACAACCGAAGTTGTAAAGGTTGATTTAAATGTCGTTAACAGAACTATTGTAGTACCCAGGAGGGAAGCGAAGCCTGACGTTCCTGCTTAAATTCTAACACACAGTGGTAAAAATAACGTTTTGCACGACATTGTAAGATTAAATTACAGAAAGTTTGAAGTTGTAAATGAAGACAATATAAAACAGGTCGTGTCTCTTTTAATTGTAGAGTAACATTTCCAACTTTTCTTGCAAATTTGGATATATACACACAGCAGAAACGAACAAGAAAGTTGTAGCAAAATAGCAGCAGTCTCCTGTAGTATGGAAATGGGTAGCTTGTCACTTTCTCCGCTGCCCCCCCCCTTCTAAAATCAATTTTAATGTTGTAAAACTCAGCACTTCAAGCTCAGGGAAATCACAACTGCACAACTGCTCAAAGCCTGGTCCAAATCAGAAGTGCTGCACTTTGCTATTTGACAGACTTCACCCTCCCAAGTTCCCTCGCCTGAGTATCACAGTCCAATCGCTGCTTTTCCTCATACAAGATACTCTCAGGAAGCATCTACAAGTCTCAGCCCTGGGCTGCGCCCAAGTTGCACGATTGAGAAGCCTTCGCGTGTCACACGCCTGCCCCCAAACACATGCACAAACCCAACTTTAAAGGCATTGTTGTTTCCTTCTACTTTAAAAAAAAAAAAGATGATGACGTAACAAAACCATCCAAAGAATAGTTAATCTTAAAAGTTATTTACTTCTCCTTATGTATTCATACACTAATGCACCGTCTTTATCAAAATTGTGCAGAACCTTTGTCGTGGGAAGTGTTTTGCAATGCTCATCACTCAATACAGATGTGATTTGGCTAACTTTCAACCCGTTATCTGAGACCTTTGCACAGCTCCCTGGATATCGATGCTTCCGCTACATCTTACACGTTTGCTTCTTCTAGCAATTGGTCTTGGAAAACTTCCTTTGGGTTATCATACCTCACTGAGACAGAAGGGATCTGTTTTTCCTTCCCCCCTTTTGCAAGAGGGAAGTGAAAAAAGGGAAGAAAAATCTCTCAAGTTGGAGGGGAAAAAATTATTGAGAAAGGTAGGGCAGCAATTAAAGAGAAGACCTAAACATCATTCACCACTTGCTATATGTTGATTTTTCTAAGTTTAACACCATCTCATGTTACATTGCTAATAGCCACAGTCACTATTTTAATACTTGACTAAGTATTGAAAAGTAGGTAAGTCCTTATTAAGAACAAGAGAGTCCTCCAAAAATCACTGAAACTGTACCTGTTTACACTTCAGGGGAACGTGTCCCATTTCTTATGTCTTTTTCCCTTGAAATATTTGAAAAGGGAAAGAGCCGTAGAGTAGAAGTAATGTGAACTGTGGAATATGTACAAACTAGAATAGTACTGTTACTACAGTATTTCGTGCAGACACCTTTTCCATAAGCACAACAGTATGTTTAAACATAAGGCAAACAGACACTGGAGGGCACTAAAAAGCTCATTTACTTCCCTTTAGGAAGTAAAAGTCCAATTCCATTTAAGTGCTATAAAAGTAATCCTAACACATAGTATTGTTAAGAATGGTATTTTTAAAAAGCTTTTGTTATCCATGCTTTTTTGTCTAACAATCTGTTTACAGAATTTACATTTTTATACTGAAGGTAGATTTTTTTTTTTTTTAAAAATATTTCCAGAGAGACACTGTTTACTACAGGTCTTACTACAGTTGATTGAGCTGGTGCTGACACAGAATTGTAGTCTCTTACTTAGTATAGCAGCCACTGTTTTTATAATCCTTAAAACAGTAGAATTCCCAAGGCAGATTTGTCAGGAAGCTGTAAACAAATGATTTTCCAAGATTTATTGGCAATAAACAAAGCGATCTTTAGTCCTTAAGGATTTAAATTTCTCTGCCAAATTTGAATTTTGGAAGCCGGGGATCAAATTAATACTCTGGAGCAGTATGGAAACTTGTATCTGAAGAAGAGTCAAAATCTATTTCCAACCCAGACTCATCAGAATTTGGGAGAAAATTGGGATAGGAGTTTAAGTCTGAATGCTCCTGTATGTTAGTAGAAGCATTTTTCATAGCTGAGCGCACGAAGCATGAAGATTCCCAGAGCCAAGTTTCAAGGTCTGCAGAAGAGTGAGGCATTTTAAGATGGCAGTATGAAGAATGAAATTCCACAGCAGATGGGGCAGTTTGGCATTTTCTTAGTGTTGCATAGTTGTCTTTCCTGTTAAAAAAGAAAAAAGTTTATTAGTGTTTGAGTGATGTTTCTATTACTATTCAGATATCTGACAGGCAATCTTCATATCAAAGGAAAAACACCAGAGGAAAAAAAGTTAATTCTAAAGGTATTTAGTGAGTTAGGATATGGGACAACAGGAAAAGGATCTTAAAACAATTGTATCTAAGAGAAGGGCACTCCACTATTATGGGTTGTCCCCACAAGTAGGTATAAAATAATTACGTTAAAAGTCACACCGTTCTGATGAGCTTAGAAGGGTAGACTCATTTTTGTACATTTACTCTTAAATAGTCCTGATCTCCCCCCAGTATCCACTTGGAATATTTGCTGATTTACCAATCACAGCACCAACTGAACATTAACAAGAACAGTCTCAACATTTACAAGTTGAGTAGCAAATATAGTTGTTCAACTTCCCAAGTGCCATCTCTGCATTCCATTTTAGAATGAGCTAATTATCACCAACCTGAACGGCTGGAACAGAACCTTCCTACACTCTAAAAAAGCACCCGAATCACCAGGTTAGTTTTTCCAATCTGAGAAACAGGAAACTGAAGTTGTCACCAAGAATACCCTTTTATTTTTCTTTAAAGTTTTCTCTCCTCTCCGTGCTTTTGCGGAAAAAGCCAAAACAACCTGCAACACCCCCTCTCACACGCAAGAAAACCCAGCTCATGGTACATACACTTTAACACCAGTTTCCATACCTGAAGTTTAGGTGCGCTAAAAGATACCATCCACTGGGTTAAGTTTCCTAGAAGGATTTGCAAACTGTAAACAGTACAAATTTTCATGAGATTTAAGTTTGATTCCAAAACAGAAGCTAGATTTGATGACAAAGGGAAGAATGTAAAAAAAGATAGGGGGTGATTATTTTCTGCAAAAGTAGCAGTAGGTTCTTGGTGGATGCTGAAACAAAGTACAAGCCCACAAAGAGCCACCTGTAGAATACAATGCAGGATTCTACACACAGAGGCTGGGGACCGAGCTACCTGAAGGGGGAATCCACTTAAAGGAAGGCTTCAGAAGACTTTGAAGTTTGACAGTGTAAACAGTTCAGTGGGAGCTGATCACCCTGAAGTTACCATAAAAGCATACAGCAAAAGCCACATGACCACCATGTTCTGTTTTAGGGCCAAGAGCTTGCTGGCTTACAAGAAGAGAAACAATGTTTCTGGCTAATCATGACTCAATGACCAAATAACCCCTCTGAAAAGTTAGATCTGGGACAATCTTGTGATTGTGTGCCTTCCTAATGCCCATTTCAGATGAAAAGTCTCGTGATTGGTAAGGCTGGAATCTGAGCAACATCAAGAAGCTGCTAAGTAAGGGTAAAAGCAGGAAGATGACTATACTCAAATTTGTTGTGGAAAGGAATCGGAAATATCTTTAAGAAAAGAAGGAAAAAAGGACACTAGATGATGTATGCACACTGGTTGTAGTATGAAATAACTGAAGAGGTGACAGTAGGATGGTAGCAAATATATACCAAGAACTACATTTCTGCTCAGAGAGATGGCTTCGAAAGCCAGCTAGTGTTATACGAGAAAAGGCTTTAACTGTTTTCAGAAAGGGAGAAGAGAGGCTATTTGTATACAAATATTACATGCTTCTGAATCCTGGATCAAACTGGGTATTGTAAAAAGAAAATATCTTTACAACCTAATATTAAAGCCACCATTTAATACTTTCAAAGGGGGAAAAAAAAACAAGCTTCTACCTCATTAAGTCTTCCATTAAGCCAGAACCTTTAACAGTAATTTTGACTACTCTGTATTTCTAAGGGATAGAGCATTCAAATAGGATCTTTCATGATGCCAATCCAGAACCTGGCAAAGCTTCTTATAAGGAAGTAGGATCAAGTGGTTCTTCTCAGACATATCAAAACTGCATTTCTGATGGGTCAGCGTATAGCATTGCCAGGGCAAAAAAGAGTATCTTTGATCTTCCTCCTTATCTAACTTTATTACTAAAAACAGGAAGACAAAAGGTCAAGAACTCTTGGCTCAAATAAAAGGGTTTTTTTGTTCTAATTTAAAAATATGATATATATATATATAACTTGGCCATGCTTTAATTGAAATAACTGCTGCAGTTAGGAGTCTCCAGTGCTACAGCTATCTCTTGGAAGCTTTTATGAAGTGTTTAAGAATTCTGTTCACTCCTAATAGCTTTTTGGGCTAATTTCTCTCCCCCTTCTTCTACCTCCTCCCCAGCAATTCGAAGAGTCGAGACAATCATCAGAAAAAATAAAGTAAAATAGATATGGCCTGCTCTGCTGAAGTCTGGATTTATGCTTTTTCAGACCAAATCTTAGGAGACTTCATATTTATAGGCATTTGGACCTCAGAGATAGCCTATGTTTCTCTACTTACAGCACTACTCTGACATGGCTGTGCAACTCTCAGTTTCAGCAATAAGTCCACTTTTTAGCAAGAAAATCTAAGCTGAATGTTGGACATATTCATTTTGTGATAGTTTGCAGAGCTCCTTGGGCAAATACTACAGTCGCCAGCAAAAAGTGAAACAGTAATGGTATTCTTAGATTCATACTGAGCCAAGTTGTCACCGATTCCTCTATATGCATAGTGCTACAAAGTTTAACAGAAGTAAAAAGTCTGAAAGGCTAAATCTCAGACCAGCTTGGCAAGAAAAGGATAACGAACCTAGTTACAACCAGGTTAGAGTAGAAGTTTCTCTTCCATGGAAATAGAGGTAACTAAAAATTCTCCCTATGTGTCTAATTTTAATTCTTCCCAACTATCTTACAACACTGTCTTTCATATTCATCTGCTTTTTAACTCTTACAGCCTTTCCTGTCCAGACTCCTAAGAATCTAGTCTTCCTCCCAATGTTTTCCAGTTCCTATCTGCTACATCTGATTTAGAATGTCTTGAGCAACGTTTTCCTCCTATTTTCTTCCTGACTGCTCCAGCTATGGTGGAACAGAGAAGAAACAAGGTCTCTGTTCTCAGCCTAATGCTTGCTCTATAATTCACCCCTCTCCCCAAAGAGTATAAGCATACAAACAGGCAACACCTCTAAACCTACAATATGTAGCAGTCATCAATCAGTTATAAACAAGAAGCACCAGAATATATACTTAACAAACAATGCTAAGTATTAGAAACAGCGAGAATTGTTTTGTGTTACCTTTGAGAAAATTATTAAATCCTGTTTTAAGAGAGAAACTTATTAGTACTTGAGGCTCTGACAAAAGAGAGAATTTCTAAAAACACATCATTTGCATGCAGCAGCACTCCACTTTACCTGGATGTACAGAACAGCTTGCTTTTAGCCTGGGAATAAACTGTACCAGCAATCCGACACAGCTGTTCTTGCATCCATCGAACATCAGCAGGCATGTCAGGAAACCAGTTTACTAACCTACAGTCAAAACCAAAATACACATTGTTTTGTAAGCTGTAGATTCAATCTGCGTTATATTCTTACGTACCACATCGGCATCCAACAAAATAACACAGCTTTCATTCTCCCCAAGTTAACTCCCCCACCAAAGTCTCCAGGTCTTCCCAACCTCTCTTAGTTTCCATCTAGTCCACTCATTGCTTTTGTACAAGCTAAGAAAAAGGGCAGCACAGACCACTGCATCTCTGATCTACACTGAGCAGCTGACCAGTATGTGCATTCCACACCTCCTGACCAACGTTTAGGAAGCCTGCAAAAAAAAAAAAAAAAATCCTGTCTCTGAAACCTCTTTCTGTGGGGGGGGAANCACAAGGGAAGAACAAATAGAAGGCAGAAACAGAACAATGTCACAAATGAATTTTTTTTTTTCCCCCCTTTCTGATGCTCTTAACAGAAGTCAGTTGCACGAAAGGGGGACGAGGGGCAAAAACCCACATTAAAATTCTGGAGAGGAAGCAAGTTTCAACATTCACCAAAAAAATGGCACAGAAGTGCCACATTAAGTGGCACAGAAAAAAATACTTTACTGGAGTTCTATGTGGTTCCATTTATAGAACATTTGATTTTTCAAATATTTTCTAAAGATAGTAATGACATCTACTGTGCAAGGACTGGAATTCTCTTAAGCATGCTCTCTTTCAGGAGCACAACTTCCAGTCAACCTAAATAAACCTAGTAAGAAAATTTATATGCTGAATAAACACTGGATTTCACTCCTGACTTCAGAAAGAAGTGAAAGCACAAGAAGTGTCTAGACAGAGTTCAAATACCGCTGCAGAATATAGTAATAAAGAATGTACACCTGGAAAACACAGTTAAGGATGCTTCTTTCAAGCAATTATAAGACAGCTACTAGTAATAAGAGTAAGTTGTTTAGAAATCTTCTTAATATGTTTATCTAGCCTTAAACTATAGAGGCTTTAGGAGGATGCATTATATAGGTAGAAATAATGGTCTTTGGACAGTTACCACTTGAATTCTAGAGTACAAGAATGTCTACAACACTGAATAAGCTCTCAATGAGTAAGCTTCCAAAAGTGTAATAGTTCTAAAATGGTTCATTAAAAGTTCTTTACCGTAAAGCAACAGAGTAAGCAGACTCCACTGGTAGCGTATATGGTAGCATCAAATAGGATATTACCCGCATTGGGAAGAGTTTAGAGAACTGAGCGTAGAATCCATTCTGTTCTTTACAAGCTTCCTGCAGTGCTTAAGAATAATTATTTTTGAAAGAGATGTTAGACTATTTAAAAACAGTTTGAATAATTTCCTCAAAAGTTCGGTAATCTTCAGTCAACGTTATAAAGTGATACTGAATAAGGCTGAGACAGAATTCCTTTCAAGGCACTCTTCCCACAAAGCTCTCTATGCTATTTTAAAATACGGGAAACAGACTCATACCACAGGGACAAAAGGCATTACCCAGAACTTTCAAGCAATACATCTAAGAATTAATTTTTAATAAGAACATGTAAAGTTCACCTCTCAAAATATACTTAGGTATTTTAGATAATATTGCCATCTTGTTAGAGACTCTATAACTCTAAGGAGTTTGTTTAAATTCTAGAGTACCACATGTTCCAGTTGTCACATATAGTTGTAAGAAATACCACACTTCAAATTTTGTTCTCCTAGGTCACTGGGATCACAAGTTTCAGATCTTGAAAATACCCATCAGCATCCACAAAAAATCCTAGGTAAAAGTTACAGATTGAAGAAATACCAGAAATGGTTTTAGTCTATTAACAGCTTATCAAAAAAAAAAAAAAAAAAAAAAACAAACAGAAAAGCCAGAGAATTAGAAATCTACAGAAGTCTGTTTTAAAAATCAGATGGGGATAACCAGTGCTTGGATTTGAGGTTCAACTTCGGTGTGAAATACATGCTTACAAAAATACTGTGCACGTACAAAATTTATCCCAAAACCAAATGAGAATTCAGTTCACAACTCCACAGTGTTGAAATTAGCTCCTTCTTCCTGCTTCAATCTTATTTCTGTAGCTAAATCAAAATGTATATGTTCACATTTAATAAGTATTTAAATAACTTTTTGGGGTTGAGCTAGTCTCTAATATCACAAGCAGTTATAAGATTAAATAAAAAGCATCTTATACAAATTATAAGAGTAAGCAGGGGAAAAAAATAATCAAAGTTTGCCATTCAAAGTTACAGGAAACAGTCTGAAGAATTTACCTTTACGAAGTCTAGGAGGTAAACTTTCAAATATGCTCTTCTCCAAAGGCCATGGATTTTGCTTCAACTGGTCATTACATACTTCCATTTTCAAAGTTTCTACTTTGTTATTTTCTGTCAATTTTTTTTTCTTCATATGGTCAATGTGTTGTGCAGCCTCATAAGGATTTATTTTTGTGAAGGGCAAGTGAATATACATTGAGTCATTCAGAATACCTGAAAGAGTCAAGAGCTTCCACTTAGGCTTTATCCACAGGTCTTCAAACTATCTGTACAGTACCTGTAATCTGTGTATCTGTTCAAAAGCCTATCCTGAGGGAACATTATCTACCCAATGTCAAATATAATTGCTCTTATAATCCCACAACTTTTAATCACACTGATGAATACTCTTTTGCATGTTTACTTTAAAACGTGTTCTAAAGAAAAGGAAAAAGTGAACAAGTAACTGAAAATACACTGGAAACATACAGTCATTTAGCAAAGTTGTTTTCCAGCAAGAAAGCAAATGATTTAAAGGAGAGGAGGAAAACCGATTTAATATTTATTTGAAAGAAAAGACTTAAAACACATCAGGTGTTTGGGAAATTTGACATGGGAGGTATCATGTTAGTACTCTGAGGCATTGCTACAACAGGGTGGAGAAGGAAAGCAAGTAGGTTACAATATTGTTTTAAGATATATCCAAAGTACAGATCTAAATCAACATTGGTTGCCTTGCAAAACTGGTGCCAATTAAGAAATAGCCCTGATAATTGCCTTAGAAACAAGCAATAGATAATGAGCACAAAGTAAAAAATACAGGAAGAGTATTTATATACAGTTTCCAGAAAAGCATTAGAGTTATTTATATAGATAAAGACTACCAAATTTGACTAGGATCCATACCTACACATAACAGACTCTGTATCTTACTTACAATTACTTCTCAAAGACAAGCATCAAAAGAATATACAGTGGATTTAGCAGAGCGTCAAAAGAATATACAGTGGATTTAGCAGAAAAAGTTATCTGAAGTGTTACAGATGTAGGGGAAAAAAATTAACTCCTACAGTTGAAATAAGAAGAAAGAACATGTATAATGAATGAGTTTGGAAAGGTTATAATTATCACTGATTAAACTTGAAGCACGACAAACCTTGAACAAAGGTGGTCACAGGATCAGTGAAAAAAGGACAATAGCACAATACACAGAGGATGTGGAGGACAGACACCAAGGAAGAGGTGCAAGGAATCTCAGATATTAGTGCGAGATGGAAACACGCACACAGGAAACTTGTGGGTGCAATACAGCAACAGAACCCATCTTAGCACAGACAACCACAAATTATAGGCTTTTTGTATACCTTGTGATTTTAATCAGCTAGTAAAAGGTATAAAGCAGGACTCTCTCATTAAATATTTAATAATATTACTAGAAAATCAAACTCTTAAGCAGAACCATGATATTCTTTAACAGTGAAGAAAACTGTTCCAAGAAAACTTGAATATTTAATGTTTAGTTATAACAGAGTATAAGCAGTGAGCACATCAATCTATGACTGCATTACAATACTGCAGCTGGTATTATCTGTAATAGTGCAAACATCACATTTCAGTTTCCATTGCTCTAATCCGACCCAGTACCAGTTCATTTCTGCATTCAAAGACTACAGGGGCTAGGCATATTTAACACATAATTAAATTTATGCTAATATCAAGTTACTGTCTTTAATTTGTATCAAAAGTGTGCAGAGCAATATCACTTATTTATATAAAATATATTACTAGAATTTTAGGAGTAGCGCCAACAACTGCTACATTAAAAGTTGTCCTCTTCTAAAGTTTTTCATGATACCAACTAAGGATTTGTCTGTGACAGTTTATATTGTTGTGGGCCAGCTCCCAGTTCTGGACTGTAAGGCTTTACCTAGAAATTCACTTGGATGATAGCAGAGAGGATGCCCTGGTTTCAGCTGGGATAGAGTTATTTTTTCTTACTAGCAGTTGGTATAGTATTATGGTTTGGATTTAGGATGAGAATAATGTTGATAACACACTAATATTTTAGTTGTCACTAAGCAGTCAAGGACTTTTCAGCTTCTTGTACTGGCCTGCCAACAAGAAGGCAAGGGGGCACCCAAGAAGCTGGGAGGGGACACAGCCAAGACAACTGACCCAAACTGGTCAAAGGGATATTTCATACCCATATGAAGTCATGGTCAACATACAAAGCTGGGGGAAGAAGGAGGAAGGGGTGGACATTCCCAGTTTAGCCATTTTGTCTTCCCAATTAAGAGTGATGGAGCCCTGGTTTCCTGGAGATGGCTGAACACCTGCCTGCTGATGACAAGTGGTGAATGAATTCCTTGTTTTGCTTTCCTTGCATGCTCAGTTTTTGCTTTACTTATTGAACTGTCTTTATCTCAGTCCATGAGTTTTCTCACTTCTACTCTTCCGACACTCTTTCCCATACCATCACGGGGTTGGGGCAGGGCACAGCAGCAGTGAGCAGGCAGCTGCATGGTCCTGTTTGCTGGCTGGGGTTAAACCAGACAGAGGAGGTGATAAGAAGATACAGGCTTCACAGGAGCAGGAAACAGTAGCCTATTCCCATCCTTCATGATTAAAAAAAAAAAGAAACTAATAATAGGATTTCCCTAGAATTGGAATTCTTTGGTAATTTCACTTAACAGTACCTCAACATTCACTTCACACAAATTTGACGAAAACCCAAAAGTTCAATTTGTGTGGCTGCACAACTTACCGCAGGTGAATATTTACTGCAACTATGTGATTCCTACAAGAACTAAACTTATGATCCCTTCAGAAACCTCAAGGACCTAGCCCATTCTTAGCTACGTACAACCCCCTCACCCTGTTTTTTTTTTTTTTTAAACTCATGTTAAGACCACATCATCAATAATTATCCACAAGTGTAACATACCATTCTCTTTCAAGAATTTAAGAGCATCTGAATATCCTTGCTCACAGATCTCTCCTAGTACCTGCAGGCATAGGGTAAACGAGTCAGACAAATAAAAGGAGGTTCAACTAAAGATCGACACTTTGCAGAACGAAAAGCCACTTCCACCCACCCTCCATTCTTGTAAGAAAAAAAATTTGCATTAAGAATTGCTATAATTCAGGTTAATATGCCTACTGTGATGATGCAGACATGGTCATGCATACATAAACTTATCTTTCAGCTATTACAGATGCACTGAATTATTCACCTAAAAGGACAGCATTCTAACAGCTTGCAAGAATTTCCTCCCCTTTTGTTTCTTTGACTAGCCTTTCAGCAGATGCAAGCAACAATGAAACAGGGTGGCCTGGAGTATGCCAATTCCCCTCCTTCCCTCCCAGTGCTTCCCACTTCCAAAACTATGCAAAGTCAGCTGTGCAATTCTCATGCTCAAACTCAGACTTAGTCTTCCATATGAAAACATCTTTCACCAGATGCAACACCAGCTCACCTACACAGTAGTCCTAGACAGAAAAAAATAAAAAAAATTAAAGCCTACATAAGTAGAATTTAACATTTTTCTTCAAGTGGTCAAAAAGCCCTCAATTAAAAAAAACATATCTAGAGCAGTCAGGAACATTACGTCTCTGTAGTATATCCCAAGCCAACTGGCAATTTAAGAGCATTTCCCTCAGTAGATTTGTAATTAACAGTGCTTCGCAAAGTTTAAAGGCAACTTGCCTGCGTGAAGTATAAATCAAGAACTTTACAAAACCATGAAGCTTTAGAACTTCTAAGTTCTGAAGCACCTGATTAGCAGGTAAACATGAAAGGACTACAAACTGACAGTTATTAATTTACCAATGTTGATTTTATAATAGAATCCTATGCTAATTACCAAATAAATACTGAAAGGCAATAGCAGGCCATGCAGAAGAATGAAGACAAACTATGAAAAATAAGTATAAACAAGAAGAGAAACGTCACCAGAGAAGTTTATATAACTAGATGAAATGCTAAGATAACTGTAGCTTTCTGCAAAAACAAGGCTTTTTATATAGAAAGATGTTTTAGTAACTACATGAAGGCAGTGAGTTACCTTAGGTTCTGGTGGAAAGAGCGCTTGTGTTAAACGATAAAGGTTCCCCAAACTGAGCTGAATGCTGGTGTTGGTCACATTCATTTCATGAAAGTTGGCAGAATATCCCTTTGGACAGATATCACACTCCCCAGCAAAAGGCGAAACCGTGATGGTATTCTTAGACTCATAGTGAGGTAAGTTGTCACTGATTCCTCCATCCACATAGCGCTACAAGAATCAAAAGAAATAAGTCTCAAAGGCTGAAAAGTTCCAGCAAGCTGATTTCCCATGCAAGAATTAAATAGCACTTTAGACTGTAACAGAACAGTCTCTGCCTATGCTCCCAGGCTAAATACTTTGAGTAGCATGCCTTGTCCCCTAATGCCAGTTAAAAAAATCCACATTTCTACCTATAGTCACATAGGTAGCCTAAGAGTAGTCTATTTGGGATTCTTCCATACGTTTAAGAAAGAGCAAGTCCATTTTGAAGGTCATAATACCACACAACATGCAGAGAAAGTAGTGCTGCTGGCTCTTCTTCCCCAAAGGAGAACACCAACCGAAGAGGTACCAGAGTACTTCTTTAGAAATAATACAAGTAAAAGAATAGCTCTACACTTCAAAACTCAAACTCCATGATACAAAACCATTCAGTTAGAGTAATTTTAAGTTACTCTTATTCTTAGTGATTAGAATTTGATATAAAAGCATAAAAAAATATTTGGACATAAAGAAACTTCAAGTAAAAGCGGACAATGGCCAGGAGCCTTGCCAACAGTCATGGATATCTATTCTGAGTGCAAGTTTAGAAGCTGTTCCACGTTATGCTTGTCTCTTTCATGTTGACTTGCCCATTTCTGTAGTTCTAGTGCATCACCATCTCAGACATTTTAAGATCCAAGAACTGAAGAGTTCTGTATTGGGGTAACTAATCTACAGTGCAGCAGCTGCTGTGGCTAAAGACAACTCCTCCACTCGCTCACAACAGCCATCTTTCCAGTGTGGCCAATTGTAGCTAGTTCATTCTGACAGTGGCAAAAGACTGCCAGCTTTGCTGGTTTAGTGGACGCATTTTCCTTCTTCCTAACTAGGCAACAGACATAACCTATAGGTCCTCATAAAGTGTAATGTAACAGAGCAAGTGACTTGAGCAGAAGCAACTTGGATTATCAATTTCATCTGCTTTCATACTCACTCCCTGACCATTCTGAGAAACAAATCAGGAAGAGGACAGCTCAGAGCAATTTATCTAACATACTCTTCTAGAGCACCCTGTTCCTACCTGTCAGCTTACTTGGACACTCTTTAGACCCAGCACCATGCAGCTACTGACAAAATTCCTATAGGTGTATAATGCAATCACTGAAGCACATGTGCAATCACCAAGTCCTTTGTGGAAGTATCAAGTACAATACCAAAGGTCTGGCAAAGGAAGAGCCATAGCATGCAGACTTCTCATGAAATTATTAAGAACTGGAACTACGCACGTGAGTTACTGTTCTACAAAGGTAAATGGGTTTAATTATTTGGAGTTTCTGCCTATCTCTTCCCCCAGTAATTTTTTAATCTAAAACCATTGCTGCATTTAAAAGGGGTAAAAAATCCCACCCCAAAACCACAAACAAAACCCACCACACCCAAAAGCTTCACAACTGGCAGTTAGATACACCTATTGAAAGTTATCCTTAAGTTTTTGGTTTAAAGTGTACATGCATGAAGCACCAAGCCAGTAAACTTTGTAGCATCTTGCTGTTTATGTACTTGATATTCTGCTGTGTTAAAGCTCCACAGGAGTCATGCCAAGCATATGCAACTGTGGTATTCTTACCAAGTTACATCAAAAATGCCTTCTAAGCATTACAAGCATATCAAAATAATCACAAAGATCAAGAGGATACAATGATTCCTTCCTTCCCCTTCTCTCAAAACAAGCCCAAACAAAGCATCACTTGTATGTTTTTGTACTCTGAACTAAGCCTTTTAAATTAACATTGTTGTCTAGTGACAAGAACCGAATAGTCAGATTAGCCTGGATCCACCTAAACCTTGGATTCAGTCCAACGTCCTGTTTTCATAACACCTTTAATCTGGAAGAGTTTAAGGAGACATACAAGGTTTAGAAGTACAGATAAAGAAAAAATCCCTATACAGTTCTAATTACTTTTGCTTAAATTTCAGCATGGAGAAATACATTTCATGTCTATCCTTGACCTTTCAGCACTTCCAAATTGCCTTGAGAACAGCCTGTAATCAACCACTGTTAAAGATGTTTTGAGTTTTCTTTCAATATTCTTCCCCTTTCCTTGTGTAAGGAGCAGCAAAGTAGGAAAAAAAGCAAATGCAAGTTAATACAACACTTTAACAAAAAGCCATGACTGCCACTGCGTTGATTTTGAAATGCATGTCTGCTTCCAGACCTGTTAATCAAAACATCCACAAACTACACTAACTTTTCTGCAGTTGTTTCCCCTTTAATGGGGGATTTTAGAAAATCCAGCATAGCCATGGGCTAAGAGGTTTTGTAACCAACACTTCCTGAGAAGTAATAGAACAGACTAATATGCTGACACTTTACCTTTAAAAAGCAACGTTTCTTACACTGAATACACATGACAGAAGATATTAGAAAGCTTTGTTTATATCTAACTGAACATGGAACTTTAATCCAGTTTTAAGGCAGATCTAGCTAAAGCAAGAACAAAAAGATGTACAGTAAACTATCTTACAAGATATTTTTTTAAACAAACTAGTAAAAGTGACCCTTCCTATACATTTTTGCAGGCGAATGAGCATCACTTCAATAAATATTTATCCTTAAGTTAAATACTTGCTAGCTTAGAATATCTTCTTTTAATTACTGCATCAGCAAGCAAGAAATCTAAGAGAGCACGCAAGTGCACACAAGGGTGTGTGCTTTGCAGAGTGGAGAAGAAATATACATAACAGATCTTCCACATGTTTAGTGTTTCCTTGCTTTTTTGAAAAGTTGCAACATACAGCTACAGTACTAGAAGCTATGACGAAGGCGTTTATTTCACAGTAGGATAACCAAAGAAACATACGCATTATCTCTTAAGATTTCCAGGATAACTAGAACTATTTTTAGATCTTAACAATAGAGACTTACCACACCTCTAAATGATGGTGGAATTAGGCCACAATAAATAGGGACAAATGAACTACAGATTAAAGCCTGTAGGAAAATGAGACCATATAAATTAAATTGTAACTGTTCTATTATTGAAATTATCATTTATCTTTATCTCTTCAGATGTTAGCAAAAACAACCAAGCAAGCAATCACAAAAATCCCCAGCAAGTACACTTGAATAAAAAGAAGGGGGGGGAAAAAAAGTGTATTATCAAGCATTATTTTAAACAGGATGACGGTATTCCACACTTCTCTTTTTAGAATGTAAAAAAATGGTAAGACTCACTAAAAGACCATTTCTAGAAAAGCTAATTAGCAAGGAAATTTTATGGTTCAAGCTATACATTTTCTGAGCAACCAATGTAACTAACTTGGAACACAAATACAAACATTCTGGGATAATATTAAACTAGCTTTGTAACTGATACTAAGAATTTTAAAAAGCTATTTTTGGATGTTTCTTGATCATGGCTTTTATAAGAATGACCTTAAAAATTCTTATTCATGAAGGATATAGTTTCATTAGATACACTGCACTTTGAAGGCATTTATCCTTTTTAAGATTGATCTCACACACCTACTCACTAAAATAGTACTAGTTTTCCCAGTCAGTGTATCTGCGTAAGTGAATTTAATGTAATGAAGGTTGAATTAATCTTTAAAATACTGTTGAAGTCACAATATCCTGAAATGTTTTAAATGGAAATCCAATGGACAACATTAAATGGACTTAAGATTACAGAAACTTAACAGCTGCCAGAAATAAACATACCTGGACAACTTCTTCTTTAGAGTTAAAATTAGATATTAATGCATTTTTACCATCTGATACTCTGGTTAGTGAAATACACAGTCTGCCTGATGACAACTGGTGAGTGTTTTCTGGAAGATTTCTCATCAATCCATCTCTTATTATCTTTATCACATTAAAGGAAGGATGAAGAGGACCAAGATTTCGCTTTCTAGCTTCTTTGGCTAATGCCAGAACATCTGCACAAGCTTGAGCTGAAAATAAAATGCATTTCATTTAAGAACAGAAGATTATGTCAAAAACCAAAAAACACACTTCCAGTAATAAAGCATGTCTAGAGCTCCAACTTTTCTCTCTGATTGCTAGCATGAAAACTCAAGAGCTTTTTAACAGATAATGTAACAGACCACTAGAGTTTAACAGAGTTAGGAGCTTTCTGAGGAAAAAAAAGTTATAGACAGTTTAGACTTTCAAATAGAACTGGTGAAGACCCACCCACTAAGTTACTTTCATAGAATCACAGAATCATCTAGGTTGGAAGGGACCTTTAAGATCAAGTGTATGTAGACTGTAGGTATAAAATACCCATATAACATGCTTCCATTAGGAATTACTCATTCCAGAAACACATTCTTTAAGAAAAAATAAAGATGAATGATCTTCTGTAAGCACGTATGCATGGACATATTCCATATGCACCTTCCATAAAAACCCTACGGTCTATGATGCACAGTTGTAAGGTCCACAGTATGTCTGCTGAAGAAGCAGAGCACCTGGGTTCATCATAGCTAGTAACACCTGTTGGACATTAACCAAATTTAAGGTTTCAGGGCACCATTTACATATAAACACAATAAAGGCAACTTTAAATGTGAACTTATGGTAAGGAGCGTCAGGAGGGAAGTTTTTAAAGCAGTGTGTAAGGAATATGGAGGAAATCTGTAACACCTCTCACACAGGTCTCCACCTAAATAGGTGCATTTTACCTATATGTAACAGATTATTTTTTCTCCACTTATATCAGCATTTCGGAACTAGATCAAAACACTACAGAAGACACGATTGTTCCCAAAGAACACTAAAATCAATTTAACAACCACGCATTGTAAGTTCATAGTAAAAAGAAACTCATCGAACTGTAATGTTTTGTTTGAATTTTTAATGTCATGCTTCTCCAGGGCATACCATGAGGAAATTGCCTGATAAGCTTGTCAACTTGGTAGAGGAAAGAGGGTGGGGAGGAAGGTCAAAGTAACAGGTCATTAACCTGACTGATAGCTACAAGGCCACCTAAAAATGTTTTCAGAACTTGCGTATTTTAACTTAAACAGGCTCTTTCTAGAACAGATAGGATTCAACTTATCAAGTTAAATGTGAGCACTGCAATGGAAACAACTCTGCTTAAGCCTTTGAGTTCAGATCAATTCCCCAAAATATTATCATTCTATAATATTACTTTTCCCCCTCAAATAGCAATACCTAAATCTTTCTCTTTCTTAGCACAGTAAACCAAGGGGCTATGTTCAAAAGACTAACTCTATAAAAACCTGAGGTATCAGACATACTCCATTATTAGCACTACAATTTTTTTCATTCCACCCTTGCATAGCAAAGCCTTGGGCCATGAATCCACTGATACCGGTAGCCTGACCCGCCTCTCACCCCAGAAGATAGCAAATGGTTTAGACACAGCTCACTGTTAAGCAAATACATACTTATGTTAGTAAAATACATTTTACATGCAATTAAAAAAATGGCACAAGACACATTCTAGCAAGTGAAGAAGTTATTTCCAAAAGCAGTTATGTAGACAGTTTTACCAGTTCTATTTTTTATGCACTCAGATGTAAATCACCACCTGCTTTTTTTTAAAAAAAAAAAAAAAAAAAAAAACTAATTTAGTGAAGTTCAATCTTCTAAACTTTCTGAAGAGAGAAATCGGACATTTAGCAGGAGTTTGAGATACTGAACTACTAGAACTCTGTCCAGTAACAGCAGTCTTAATGCATACATTAACTTCCTTTTGCAAAATAAGTACATTTTTGAAAACTTATGCACCAAGAAAGTAAATTGCTTGTTCTGAAAAACAGACCAAGAGCACTGGGTGCACGAACACATGAGCAAATGAATACACGTGCTCTCACTTCTCTGCTAGGTCTTGACCCTGTTTTTCTAGCTAGCATCCTGTGATATTGAAGCTCAGGCTATTACTTAAGTTTGAAGCACAGTAACATCTTCACTCATTTGCACTGCAGGCCTGTTTCTGCAGAAAAAAAAAAAAAAAAGGTAAACCAGTGCCCTCTACTAACCTTGTGTTGTGATTATATACCTCTCACTGTAAAAAACATCAGGCAAGTATCAGCTCACTTTACATACCCCATTAAAGGCATGCAAAACCAATGACCTCTAACAGTGTAGATTTTAACTTCTCGCATTTCAACTCATTTTCAGAAAATAACTACCCATCAAAATGAAATTTGATTTCACAGTTTACTCAGATACATAATAATCTCTACATTTGAGGTAGTCTATAGGGGAAAAAATAAAAGAAAAAAAAATCAAGTTTATTTATTTTGTACATTGTAACCCATTTTAATTCCGAGAAGGTCTCCTAAGCAGAAAAAGACAGTGTGTTGTGTCTACTCAGGATTATGGGATATTAAAACACTGAAAATTTTAAAAGCCATTCATTATTAATTCAACAGACTTCAAAGTATTCCAACTTCTTTTCCTTCTCCCTTCCTTCCTCAAATGGACAAAAATGCAGTTACCTCTTAGGCTCATATATTCTAAAGTGGCATCTCCTTCCACAACAACAGAAAGGGACAGAGGGCTAGAGCTCAAGTCAGGCTGGAATTTTAGGCAGAATTTGGTACATGTTTTATTTTTTGAAACATGAGAGCTAAAGAAATTAATGTTCCTATTAAATGTGAAGTGTTTCTAGTTGTATTTCTATATTCTCAGTTATATTTCTATATTCCTACTTTTAATGGTTAAATAACTACTAATTCATTTCCCACAGAGTAAAACCTGACATTGTATTTACAGCCCCCACCAAACCTGTGCCCTGCTAGAATGGACGACCACATTGCCACCAAAATACCAGAACTCCTTAGACATCCATGGCGAAAATCTAACAAGAGGAGTGCGCCTTAACAGTTCCAGCTTGGAATAGCCTGGAATACACTTCATCGTCAAAAGAACAGCCACCTCTAAGCTTCTCTGTCCATCCTCCCCCAAATACAATCAAGGAAGCTTCTTCCTCAGTGTGTAAAAGTACACTTTTTTCCCATTCAATGGCTAATATTTACATTGATTCAAACTTGACATTCTACAGACTCTCAGTTTGCCTATCCAACAGGCAACATGAAGCACAACGAAACCCTTTAGTTTAAAACATCCAGCTACAAACCTGTAAAAGCTGAAAGTTGCACATCAATTTCAGTTAAGACAGTGTTCATATATATACACATACACAGAGTTTGTGCGCTGACAAGTGTACTAATGCAGGGCTGGGTCCAGTGACATCTTGAACACCTCCAAGGATGGAGGTGCCACAGTCTCTCTGGGTACTTGTTCCAGTGGTTTACCACCCTCATGGTAGTTTTCTTTTCCTCATAACCTAATCAAACATGCCATGTTCAAGCTTGTGGCTGCTGCATCTCACCCTTCCACTACCCACCTCTGAGAAGAGTCTGGGTCTGTCTTCCCACAGTAAAATGCAACTGTGAAAACACATGGGACTTATAACCACAACTGCAGAAATAACAAATACCGTGTATTAAAGTGTATCAGTGTAAGGGAGGTATACAACATGAACAAATTAAATATATCAAATTATTATACCACGTAGTGCTTCCTTAGAGTTTATTTACAATCCTCCACTTTCACACAAACTCACAGAAAACCTAACAGCTAAAAAGACACAGGAATAGCTTCTTAGTTTGAGGAATTTACCATGATTCACAGATTTAAGAACATGTCTGGTTTTGAATTGTCTTCCACCATACCCAAGTGGTTTTTTAGGTGGGGTTTTGGGGGTATTTTTCTTTGTTGTTTTTTTTGTTGTTGTTTCCTGGAGGAGGTGGGGGTGTTTGGGTTTTTTTTTTTTGTTGGTTGGTTTGGTTNTTTTTTAAGTTTGCAGAAAAAATACACTTGCCTGTGAAATACAATACGTTGGGCAGTGATCACACACATATGAGCTAATTCTACTAGTTAGAGAAAAGCAAAAATCTCAGTTGGCATATGAGAAGGGAAAGACAAGGGAATAATTTGAAGTCTGCAAGTCTCAATTACTAAAACGCTAAGAATTTTAAAAGCTGTTAATAACATACTTTCAGGCGAACAATATACATTTTCTGTGCTTAGAAGCACTTCAAATATTTAAAGCAACTTCCTTCTTAAATCATTTACTATGACTTAAGACTTAAAATTGGATATGTTCTAAAAATAAATAGTTATTGTGGCTAAATACGATTTGTTTCAAAAGCAGGTATCAGGCTTATAATAACTTGTGTGTTATGTTAGGACATTACAGCAAAATTAAAAAGTTTAAGTAGCACAAGTTTACTGCTAAAGCTTTGAAGAAATTAAGCATATATGGTAGAGATCAGCAGCTAAGCAGCAGGGACAAGCATTTCACAGCATTACTCTTTTGCACATACAGAGAACTTCTGTTCATTATAGTCAGTGAATTGTTCCTTCAGAAATTTAAAAGCAAAACCCAAACCCTCTCCAACTTCAAAATAAGCACTCATTGTTCTCCTCACCCATCTACAAGATGAAATGTGAACTTACAAAACCTTCTAATTCTAAAGCTGTTAAGGATACTGTTAACAAAAACAATCAGTGTTGAGTCAAGAACCAGACGAGGTTTATTTCAGTGGATTACTTTGATCTAAAAGGAAAACCATTTTCAGATTTCCAGATATTTCACAGACTTCTTTAACTGCATTCCAGTCACTATCCTAAACACCTTGATATTTTTTACTTGTGTCACGCTTGCTTTAATGTCTCTCACGTCTAATTCACCAGATAAACGTATATTTGGGGTCTTATGAGCCCTAAATACATAAAAGTAAAGTATACTTTTCCTACTACTAGAAAATAAGTGCTTATTTCACAAGAGGGACTATATTTAGTTGCAAACCAACATCTTTTATTCGGTATAAACTAAAAACAAGATTAATTCTGTTACCTAAATCACAAGTAAAATCGGTGATTTAAATCAATCCACTGTTTCTAATCATATACCTGGGTGACCTATGCAATATACACTGTGCACAGATTAAAGAGGAAAAGCATGTTAAAGCTAACCTAAGCCGTGACCTTAACTCTCTGAGCCTTACCTCCAGAAAGGAGAAGCTTTAGAGGAAGCAAGTTAAAGCTAACTGAAGCTTCATGTGCAAAGGTAACTATAGAATAGATACATTATTTCCCAAGAAATATTTTGTTTCAAACGGATGACAGGGTTAGTCTGCTTCCTTTGAAGGGTGTTATGATTCAGCTACCGCCCGCTCTAACGACAGTTTTCAATTCCTCTATTTTGCACTAAGGTAAGAGCAGTTGTCATCAACCCCGTATTTGCATTTCCGAGGCACAGGAACTCCTTAGACGGACACACATGTCTGCCCCTGTACCTGGGGTAGTAAACTCCGACCATTTGACTATGAAAGTGTTGAAGTCAGATAAGGCACCAGCAAGACCACTTCCTGAGCCCGGGAGGTTGCTAAATATCCATCCAAGGTGGAGACACGCTAACTTTACCACCTGCCTCTTCCCCCACCCTCAAGGAAACGCACGATATTTATGTATTTTACTCGGAGGTAAGATGCGTCGGGATGAGCCGTAACGGAAGAGAAATAAAGGCAGCCCGGCACCTACAGGGCGCTATAACCCGCTCGGATTTGATTTCGTTAAAGGGCTCACGTTCCTCTTTGGGGGCAGAAAACGAGAAAGAGAGAAAAAAAAAGCCAGCCTGGCAGGGGAGGGGAGGACAGCCTAGCCCAGCCGACCCCGCGGCTCTCCCCGCCAGCCCGCAGCGCCGGCGGAGGCGGCCCGAGGCGCTCCCCGGGGCCGC
>VZSZ01008802.1:572941-607012 GCA_013398815.1 Ibidorhyncha struthersii
GCCGCCGGGGCGGAAGAGCGGAGCCGCTGACCCAGAGAGCCGCCTCCGACGAGCACGGCGCCGGCCAGAGCCCCCGCCGAGGCGCCGTAGATGTGCCGGGCGTCGCGGATGACGTGAGGGGCGCGCTCCTGCAGGCAGGTGGCGGCGCCGATGTGGTAGACGCCCAGGAAGCCGCAGCCGGCGAACGAGACGCTCCAGCCGCGCTCGNCCAGGGGCAGATGCAAATGAGGCCCCGCCTCCTCTCTCTCCCTTCCCACCCCGCCCCTCACAGATGAGGGCGCGCGCGGCGGGGGTCCGCCGCGCGGCGTGACCCGCGCCCCGCGTGGCGTGGCAGGGCCTCGAGTCCCGCGGCCTCCTCAGGCCCCTTGCCCAGGGCGGCCTCCGCCGGGGTCCCGGCCTCCTCCCGCCCCGGGGGGCGGCTGGCTTCTCCCTGGCCTCGAGGGAACCGGTCCCGCGGGGCTGGGGTCCCTCGCACCCCACCCGCAGCCGGTACGCCGCGAAACAGGGCCCGGGCTGGGTTAGGTCAGGCTGTGGCAACGCTGAAACGCGCCCTCCAGTCTTCGGGTGAGAGAGGAAGGCAGCGCTGGGGTCTGCCGCGGCTTCCAGTCATGCGGGGGGGGGGGTGCGGAGGGTGGGTAGTGGGACACGGCAGGGCTCCCACGGCCCGTGCAGGGCTCGTGCAGGCAGTGGGAGGCGCGGGTTTAGCAATTACCCTGATTACCCAAGGCATGTATCGTGCTAGCGTGTACCATCACTTGTATTTTATGACATGCTGTAAGAGCAAGCACTGCTTAATCATCCTGTGATAAACCTTAAGAGAAGAAAATTCATTAGGATAATACTAGGCTTATAAAGGGAAGATTATAGAATAATCTGCTTTTCTCCGAGTATCTCAAACCATTAACTTACTCAATTCCGTGTTCATGTTCTACCGACATTTTACAGACAGAAGTACAAAGAAAGCAGCTAAATGCCATTTGAGGTCTAGAACAGCATCACCTCACAGAGCTTCAGTGGTGGCCAGCTGACTGATCCATCAAAACAGGCATCAGGTACTGATGGACTTTTGAAGGTTTCCTAATGGCATCTTTAAGCACCTGAAGACCTCCAGAAAATCTGAGGGACACGGGCAGAGTGATTGGCACCAACTGATTAATATGATCACTTGCAATTGTCTTTACAGAACTGCTTAACGCAGTGCTGCATCACAATGTCTTAACTTAGCTGCAAACAGGCCCATACATTTATTAGCACAGCACTGTGCAAGATCCGTCTGTTTGCTACATTTGCCCAATAATATGCGAAGAAGGTGCTGTGTGGGTGTCAACCAGCCCTGACTCTTGTCTGCACCAGTGTAGCAATACCATCATGCTTTCAGCTCTGCAGACTATTTTCCTCACCGCTAGCTCAGGTATTTCTGATGAATGCCACGTTGCACGCCATAAATGTGCCCTAAATGTTTCTCAGCTCAAGTCCTCTAGAAGTCTTAAATGCATCTGAACGCATCCAGGCAGGGTTTAGGTCCCTGTAAAAGGTGCTGGTTTCCTCTAAAAGTTGTAAGAGGAACTGGTGTTTGTACATGACTCCTATCCATCACCACAATTCCCAGAGTTTCCATTAGGCTCTTACTGTAATGCTGGTGGAGATTGAGTGGTTCAGAAGGGAATTCACAACAATTACCTTGCCTGGCAGGGAGCTCCCCAGAGCTGGACCGTGAAAAAAAACAGAGAACAGCATGTCTGAAATCCTCTAGGATTTAATTGCCTCACTCAGGGCCGCCAAAAACATCTTTAGCTACTCACATGCACCATCATATCCTAACAATGGGATTTAAAAACATCTCGAAAGAGTCTGAGAGGAGCTCATACTTTCCAAATACACCTAGGAGAGGATGTGTTGTGCAATTTTTTATTTATAGAAAGCGCACTGCTAGGAAGAGAGAGCAGGATTCAAGCTCTTTTTCAGTCTGAGTGGGTTTGAAGCCACACTGAGCAATCACTAGATAGTTTTACCAGGGAGATTTTGAACAAGCCTCAGGCAAAACGCTACGATGAGAAACTTGGGATTCTGCCTCTAAGCGAGCACCACAAGCACTGGGCCGTGCTTCCAGTTTTCCCGCCTCTAACTTGGCCCTCTAGCAACCTCTGTCTTGTTGGGCCACACGTGTTCATCTGTTCGTTGTCTCACCATTTCAGTGAGCAGAACACGGAGTGTCCTAATCCAAATCCTGTCTGTCATTTTGGTGTTTCCCTTCATTTAGGGAAGAGGAAGGTGCAAGACTGAACTTATTTCAGTTCACAGGGAAGGAAGGAGCTGAAAAGGGAGATAAAACGATATCCCACGCTTCCTAGAAGAGTTCTATTTCATTAAAAAGGTGACTGCCACCACTACCTTTTTCCATTCTCTTCTAAAGGAAAGGGCCAGCTTTGCTATATTTTGTATTCTCTCCATGTCACTGTCATGCTATTTACTCAGAGCTTAAGTGCAGGAGAGTACTGTTTCTTAATCCATGCTTTTGGAAAAGAGACACTGAGGCGTTCAGAGAGGGATGTTTCTGAACATCTGCAGAAATTTGACAGGGAGAGCCAATTAAATGGCAGGGGAGCAGGGGATTTTTCAGAGCATTATCCCATCAATAGGTTTTTCAGAGTTAATCTCAATTTTACCAGTAGAGATCAACTCAATTTAAAAATAATTTTTATCCCTAAGCTGTCACTAGAAGGCTGTTCCTGAACCTAATTTCTTTAATAGTTAGGAGGAGTCTTATTTCTACCATAAAATGATACATGGCTAGTTCATAACTATCTGCTTTTGTACTTTGTCCTTTTACACGAGTATCTCCTTTATGTCGCTAACAGTGTTTGGAGTGATAAGCCTTATTGCCTACCAGCCCTCATTCTGTGATACTCAGGGAGCTGAGCTCCACTAGCTTCCTCTCATGAGAAAGGTGCTACAAATGCTCCCCGACCAGTACTGCAACCAGTCCTTCAGCTGGTGTTTTGCTAGAGCCTTACACAGTCTTTGCTATGGAAGCTGAATCACTGATTCTGATTATGTATAATCATATTATGATCATCTGATAAATCCAGGTCCTTCACCATCTCAGCTTAGATAATTTTTTTTTTAAATATATTGCCATTCCCCAGTACACAACACCAAGTTTGCTCACAAGCACTTTACTCCCATTCCCGTGTATGCCTGCTCTTTTTCAGTACCCATTTTTATCTCCTCGGGCTGCTCCCTAACAGATCTTGCAATTTCTTCACTATATCATCTCCATCTTAGCAAATAGCTTCTCATGAAAAAAAAAAAAAAAAAGAAAAATCAGCTGAGCTACATATAGACAGGATAGATCTCATTTCCCTTCCCAGAAAAAGCAGCTGTCTCATCAAAAAGGTAGATTAGTTTGACACACTGAACCTTTGGCTAATCACTGGCTATCTCGTCTCCCTTTTATCTCCAGGCCTATAAAGATAATTGTCCTTCCTCACAAAACCTGTTCTAATATCTTCTTTTTATTTCCTTTTTTTTTTTTTAATTCACATTTTCCAGTTTATTCATTTGATTCCAATTACAGATTTAGCTGCCCTGTACATAGCTGTTTAGGATAAAGATCCTGGAGCTAGCTCTAAAATCTGGGACATCTGAGAAAGCTGATGCAACCTCGTCACAAGCACTACCAACTAACCCTACTGTGATTGTACAATATGCAGTTTCAAGATCGTCCCATTTATCTCAAGTATCACTACATTACTATGCTGCAAACTGTGTTGCAGACAAATCCTAAATCCTTTACTGAATCCAGTTCATAATCATTTCCCCATAACTCCAGGAATATGAAGTAAGGCCTGAAAGGCCACATAATGGAAATCCAATATAGTTTGATGGGGGTACAATCTACCAGGAAACCTGCATGCAGCTTACAAACTCCTGTAAACAGACATCAGCCCAACCCAATATCTGGCATGTAAAGTCAACAGGTGTGCCATCTGTCCATTATTTAGCCACTAAAAGTTTCTCCCTTAATCCTTTCCATTTACCTGACATGTTAATTATGATATAGGCTTGCCATTTTCCTAAGATACAGATTAAATCAAATCTATCGTAAAAGAAGAAAGAAACTGATAGTTCACTTGTAAAGTGCTTTTAACTCCTTAGAAGAAACCATTTAAGTACTACGCTAGCTGAAGGAATATAATTTATAGGAAAAGGAACAACATAGGATAGAGCACCAGCAGGAGGTAACAAGAGCACTACTGGACAGCTGGCAAGTCATCAGGTTTGAGATCTTGGCCAACCTTGACAATTTGATGAGAATTTCTGTCATCAGAGAGAGAAGGATATGAGCTTAAGGAGGTGATTGCTAAGCTCTGCTTGGGAACAGCGACATTTTCTATGATCTTCCTGACTTTCAGGGATTCATTAGTAATCACTGATCTCTCAACATGCCGCTTTTCATAAAGCATTTTAGAAGAGACTGATGTATCATGATAGTCATTTCATGGGGGAGGTGGAAAGGGATACAGTAGTGAAGTTGGCCCAATATCACTCAGCAAGGCGTGTTTCAAAGTTGGAGAAGAAGCCTGTTTTACTGAGTGCTAAGCCAGATCAATAGCCTAGCCCTTCTCCAGAAGGATGATAAAGTAGTTACTAGAATTTCTGGAGCCCCAGGAAATTGCCTTAACTTGCTCATACAGTATGTCATATGTGTGTGTGACATCATTCTGGCCTTATCAAGTGATAATCTACCTAACCTAAAAACATCAAGGATTCATCTCTGCCTACCACCTTTCTGGGAATGCTCTACTGTGAAAATTTTCTGAAGAAACACAAAGCATTTTTTGGCCCAGTTTATCTGCCTTTGGTTAACAGTGCAACGTTGTCTCATGATGGAAAGCCTTGTTCTCCTCTCCTTAACAGGATCCAAAGAGCAAACCCAAGGGATTGCTTACACTCCCTTTGAGATCCCTCATATGGGATGCTACAAGTTTACCCCTCTGGTTTCAGTGCATGCAGGGGAGAAAAAGTATGAGCTATGCTGTCTTTGTTATTCAGGTAACTCCTGTTTATGTTCCCCTGAAGATGCCAATTTGTCTCAGAAATTATAATCAATAACAGAGATTAATTTTACTCCTTTTGGATGATCATCCTGTATGAACATCCCACTTGGGCAGACCATAAGGGAAATCCCACTATATTGGTGGCCAGAAGACTGTTAAACAGCCTTTACTGTTTAAAATGCACGAGGAACCACAGGACAGGGAAGTATTGAGTTACAGAGGGAGGTAAGCTGAGGACAAATACTGATCATAACCTGGACAAGGGATCCCATTACATTCCTTGTGGCAAGGCCCCACATGCACACTGCACCACTCCCTTCACTGACTTCTGCCACAGGGCTGTATGCTGGGGAGCAGGGATGGAGAAAGGATATTTAAATTTTCCTGGCCAAAATAAGTTTTCACAGTTTTTAATCTGTTTGCAGCTCCAACTGAAATACCCTCACTACACTCTGTACTAACCTTCAGAGAGAAACTACACTTGACACAAGCATCATTCTTGTTCCATTATAGGCTTCCAGTTCTGTTTAAAATAGTGATACCAACCAGCAAAGACACAGGCACTTTGTGGGGATTTTTTTCCCTTTGCATGCCATATCATGGCCTGTTAAGTTTGCAAAGGTCTCAAGTTAACTACTCTCAGGTTTCTTTGGCAAGAGATGGAAAATAGGTCATTTTGGTGAAAGCTACTGACCTGCTTTTTCTTCTAGTGTTTTGACTAAGATTTTAGGGTTTGGGTTAATAGTCTGGTGATTATGTTCACTACCATAATGGTAGTGCATAGTAAAGCTGTAGAAATATAAGAGCATGATCTCAAAAGTTGGTTTGTACACATCTAATACAGTAGATGCTGACAGTTGGGGTACTTTTAGTGCAGCTTCCAAGCTTCACAGCATCATCTTAATGATTGCTTTGAACTAAGCTGAGGTCTGTTCTCTGAATTTTAGTTGTGACTGTGGACTAACAGGTCCTAGTTTGGGCAAAGGGAAATCAACTATGAAGATCTGTATGAAAGGAGCAATACAAAATCTAAAACCAGATGGATAAAGCAAGCTCTGAAGTTTTCTGTAGCTTTCTGCCTTAATCTTTTTCAAAGAAAAAAAACCAACCCATCCATTTCACATACCTTTTGCTAGGATCCAACGCTAAGTCATTCTGCAAAGGTAGACCCCTATTTTCTCTGTAATATGGCTGAAGCATGGGGGTAGCAGGGCTAGCTTTTGAAAAAACTTTACAGGCCCTTTTTCAAGCTGTATGCTCTTGGAAAACTGGGAACTTTATTTTGGAAGGTATATCAGAAGTACTTTCTCTGGTTACTTTGGCTGGTATTGCGTAAACTATTTTGTAACTATTGGTGAATCTTAAAATATACGGGAGGTCCTCAGGTCTAGGTGCATCCCACATCCTAAAAATTCTGACTATTGAAATGCTAATTCTGCTGCTGATCTTTGCTTACTCGAAGTGATGTGGGAGGGAGAAATGTGGTAATCCAAATTTAGAAAAGATAATACAAAACGTGTTAACTCACAACACATACTGAGTGCATTTGCCTTTGACCAACTTGTTTGTAAACAGGTCTCTCTCAAGAACACAACACATTTTAAGTGACAGCAGATAGAGAAGAGCGTGGTGCAAGGGGCACAGGCTATGCAGGCTGCACTCAGCATCACTGCGCTGCTGGCAACTGTCTAGTTAATCCACAGTGCATGTAATCCACTCGCCAATAATCAAGAGCTATCCACCTCATGCTAAAGAAATGAAAACAGTGACTGAGTTCTGTGACTAGAGTCTTGCTTTGTCAATTTATTTCTAAAAGTAATACAAGTCCTCCAGCACTTAGCATATTTTCATATTGGAGGGCTGCTAGAAACCAGTGTAACTGGTTCTGATGGGAGAAGCAAAGAATTTTCATATCTTGAATTCCTTGGTGTGATCTGTGTTTTTCATTCTCATAGTACAATAGATAAATCCTGAGAGTTACAATTTGCTTTTCAGGTCTGGTATCACAACCATTGCCTTTGCTCTTCATAATTTCAAAACTATTGCATAGAAAAAATAGCCTAATACTATTTCACATGAACACGGTCAATTTGTTTTTAATATTTTCACAGTATTTTTCTTTCATAACTTTGTGGCCTGATTTGTATGTGGCAACAGTTTATTGCAAAAGATGCCATGCAGCTTTATATATCCTACAAATGAGATAAGCAACGACCATGCCCATTGCTAACTCTCACCCTTAGCTTCTTTTTATTAGTTACTTTTGAAGGATTTGTTATTCTTTAAGACAGAAAAGTAAGAAAAAAGAGTATGGCTAACAAATTTGGGTAAATTCAGATAGTCACTGGAGTTAGATTTTTCAAATCTTGTCTTGCAGAGCACAAGTTCCTTTTTCTGTTTGTAATGATTGTAATGAAGCTATTAGAATGTACATCTTTTCTCTCTTAAGCTGTGTCATTTCTACATTAACTATATTATTGTTTTTAATTACAATTATGGATATTACTATATCTGGTAACTGCTGGGTGGCAAATAATGTTGCAGCTTGAAGACCTAATATCTTGTCATAGAAAGGCCTCCTAATTAGCACCTTACGACAGCTGCTGAGACAGATTCTCAGCAAAGCCTCCTCCCTGGTCTTGACCTAAGAAAAGACTTCAAACCTGTTATTGTTCTAAAGACTACATATGTGTTTTTGCAAGTCTAAGACCAATAATATTTAGGAAATTATTCTAGAGATAGATATGTACATAAGGAACAATTTCTGTGGCAGAATATTTCCCAAGAGTTATGATGCATTTTGAATCTTGTCTGGCAGCACAGTGATCCATCAGCCAAGAAATACACATTAAGATTATTTTATATTCACCTACTCACAGAGGTTCCCATTCTGCAAAGAAAACGTGGACACAGATACAGCTGGTCCTTCACTCAGCAACCCTGAGAGGTGGAAACTGGGAAAAGAGTGTGGAACTAACATTTGTAATAAAAGGAAATTATTGGTTGTGTAAATAGTAACCAGTAAGCTGCTTAGCATGCATTAGCCCCTTCTTAACATTTGAAAATGTGGTAACAAATTCTGGAGAGGGGATTACAGAGCCGCACGTAGGTGCAGATGCTGTCAGCAGAGTGCGTGGGTGGGATATAGACATATGCACTGTGCATAAATATAGGTCTTTGTTATAGTAGTCCTGGATCCCTTGATTCTTTAAATACCAGAGATTTAATATTCTTGGATTTTTAAGTTCCAGTTGAAGAAGGGAAGAAAATCAGACCAAACAGGTGCACTTTGCAGATCACAGAATCATAGAATTGTTAAGGTTGGAAGGGACCTTTAAGATCATCGAGTCCAACCATTAACCTAACCTGACAAAACCACTTCTAAACCATATCCCCAAGTACCACATCTACCCTTTTTTAAACACCTCCAGGGATGGCGAATCCACCACCTCCCTGGGCAGCCTATTCCAATGCTGGATAACCCTGTCAGTGAAAAAATTTCTCCTAATATCCAACCTAAACCTCCCCTGGCTTAACTTGAACCCATTTCCCCTCGTCCTATCATTTGTCGCTAGGGAGAAGACATCAGTCCCCACCTCTCTACAACCTCCTTTCAGGTACTTGTAGAGAGTGATAAGGTCCACAAGCTGGATGACAGAACCACATAATGCCAGCACAACAGGAGCAGGGACTTCACAAGTGCCACAGAAGGTTGCCCAAAGGAGTTCATGCAGTTTGTCTTCCAAAGCAAAAAATTTCTAGTGAGCTTCTGGACAACAATACCAACCTGAGTAGTCACTGTTTGCCCTCTGCCACCCTTTGCTGTGCTCATACAAGCATCCACACACAGTGGACCAGCTGGAGGAACTATGCTGCCAGGGGATAACTTTATTTCTCCTCTGGTGTGTTTCTCAACTTAAACAATTCTGCTGCTGACCAGCTAACCACCTGTGGCCTCACCATGAACAAGCTTCCTTGCTCTTTATGTAAGCCAGGTGACCTGGGGAAAGGCATTCACTGGCAGGCAACAGAGGGCGAGGGGAGGCAGCCCAGATGGGGGTGATGTACACTGTGTGCTGCACAGTGTCTAGGGACCTTCCTGTTCAAATCAGCTATATTAGAGATGAGGGACTCGATGAAAGTTATCCCTGTGTTGCGAAGAAGTTGGAAAACTAGACGGTGCCCTTTGTGGCCAGTCACACTACATTAATTCTGTAGCCTCTAGGATTCCTAAAAATGGGGAGGAAAGAAAGAAGAAACAATTTAAGGAGTCTGCCTTTTCCCAAAAGGTCTCTGAGGACCCTTCTTTTGGAGCTGGAAGTTTGGAGCAGCTGTTGGAGAACATAGCTAGAGAAGAGTGTATGAAACCAGAGCTGGCTACAGCTTCATCTACAGGCCAACCAGCTGTGTTACAGGAATTGTCCTAAACAACCTTCTTCAGCCTGGACCTATGTTTTAATCTTTGAATTATAGGGCAAGGAGTACAACTTGGGGAAGACTCTTCATCTTGTAGCTCTGCTGTAACAAGAATAGAGTGCTTTTTCTTTTTGTTTATAGAGGAAGGATGTTATTTAAGGTCAGTGAGAAAGGCATCTAAGCTATGCATCTCTCATTGCATTAAAAAAAATCTGTCCTCATTATCCTCCTGTTAGTTATTTTAAGCAGCCAGCTGTGCAAAGTCCTGGCTGCTGTGAATCCCATTTCCAAGAATTCACCATTCTTCCCAAGTGTGGCATAGGAAATTGAGCACAGCCTTAAATCCAGGCTGTAAATTTTATTCCAGGAAATCAAGGGGATCAATAGATGATTAGGGGACTGGAGCATCTTTCTTATGAGGAAAGGCTGAGGGACTCGGGTCTTTTTAGTCTCGAGAAAAGATGACTGAAGGGGGGATCTTATCAATACTTATAAATACTTAAAGAGAGGGTGCCAGGTAGATGAGAACAGTCTTTTCTCAGCAGTTCCCAGTGATAGAACAAGAGGTAATGGGCACAAACTTGAACATAGGAAGTTCCATCTTAACGTGAGGAGGAACTTCTTTACTTTGAGGGTGGCAGAGCACTGGAACAGGCTGCCCAGAGAGGTGGTGGAGTCTCCAACTCTGGAGACATTCAAAACCTGCCTGGGCACCATCCTGTGCAACCTGCTGTAGGTGACCCTGCTCTGGTGGGGGGGTTGGACTAGATGATCTCCAGCGGTCCTTTCCACCCTGACCATTCTGTGATGCATTTCAAGGGAGCTGATGAAATGCTGAGTATAACAATACCTAATTCCTTTTGTTGGTCTAATTACCATTTCATTTTCATCTAGATTGCACTAGATACAATCGAATTGTTTAGTAGGCAAATGAGTTATGCAGCAGAAAATAAGTGCCTGTCAAGCTCCCAACTTAACCAGCAATCCTACAGAAGTTCGCGATCAGCAAGAATATTACTGTAGACTTCCAGTGTCACCAGTTGTTTAAATGCCATTGTAAATCAAGAACTCCCTATCCACTGGTATTAGGATTTAAAAAGAAATGCCAAGTCCAAATCTTCAATTGCTGCAAATCATTGTATTCACATTTCAAACCTGCTGGTGAATTTGCACTTAGTTTTAGACATCAGTAAACTGCTCTGCTTGAGTAACACCTTTACTTTGAGTGGTCCCCCTTTCTTTAGTGTTGCTTTTCAGTGCAAAAAATAGTACTAAATTTGTACCAGAAAGACAAAGTGTTGTTCTATACCCATAAAATAGGACAGCAGTGATGAACTGAAAGGAGATATGCCCCCTATGTGGTATGGCTGCCCGAACTTCAACTGAGGAACAGGCATAACTAGAAGAGAGGCTGCATGTAGCTGTGGCATGGTTTGAGGTGAGGAGGGAGCTGTGATCCTGAGCAAACAAGGGTGGTGAATGACAGGATGGGGACTACTGCCATTCTCTTCTCCCACTAAAACATGTCATGTTTTCTTCCCTTGAAGAAAACAGCATAGAGGAGGAACAAAGGTAGGGCAGACTGTGAGAATTAAGTATATATATGTAGTCCCATTTGTTATCTTCTACATGTACAATGCTGAGAAGTTGCCCAATGTCACCAGTCAATTATTAGCGTGCTTAGACCAATGCAACTTCTTATCCATTTTGAAACAGTTGTATGAAAAGGAATTTCTCATAGTACACTCAAACTCACAGTCCAATCTGGCAGTGATAAGTGAGGTCAGTGTACGTCTCTCCTTTGACTAGAAGCCTTGGAGTAAACCTTTAAGCATGGGCATAACGCTTCAGAGAATTAAGGCCTAGGTTTCATACAACAAAAATCTAGGGTGTGATGGTGAAGGAACTGTTAACAACCATCTCTTTACAAAGTAAGCATTTGTCAGGGCTTACCACTTCTCTCACTATTGTGCAACAATCTTACAAGCAACTCAGTGGAACAAATCAATGAGGGATTTGAGAGCACAGAAGATGACAACTGAAAGGTAGAATTCCACATACCCCCTCCAGCCACTTTTAATTAAAATGTAACTAGGGTTTAGTTCTTCAGCTAGAGAAAATTTGCATTAGCAACAGTAGCATCGTGGTTTGCATCATTAGAGGAACTTCTCCACAGGAGAGACTGAAGTCTCATTTAAAACACTGTGGTGACCAAAGTTGTTTAATCTGTAGCCCATCCCAAGATTTCCCTGTTATAACTTAATCATTCTGAAACTAACTCATGGAGCTCATCCAGGAATTTGACTTTGTATGTAGAGTAAGTTCATTTTAGAGTTATTTTTATAGGTCAGTGCTGACTGCTACAGAATTTTGTGGTGGTGTTTCTCAAGAAAAAATTGCATGCACATTCTCATTGTATGTTTGCTGTTTTTCTACTTCCAACTCAAATTTTTCAGTCAAATTCATACTGCAGAGCTCACTGTCTAGTGTTAAATGAATAGCTCATAGCAATACACATTTTATAATACAGATTTTACTTTGATAAGCATATATGTTCAGAATTTTTCATTAGAGAAATAGATTAATAGAGTTTTGCCTAAATTCTTGAAGACTGATACGGATTTCCCAAACAAGCACTGTCAGTTCATTCACTGTGCTGATGCTCTGCTAAATTTTTGTTTCACTGCAGCATCTAATCTTCCTTTAAATATTTGCTAGTTTGATATGAACGTTTCCCTAGCATGTTTTTCCTCTTGACCTGATACTCATCTGATGAATCCTATTCTTTTATCACCAAAAGGGAAGTTGAAAAATGAGAACAGAATCAATACATTCTCTCATAGCTGTTTTGCACTCCATTTTTTATGATTTTACAGCTTCCTTCCTCTGAGAAAGTATAGCATTTTCAACTATGATTGCATTCTGATTTAGAGTTTAAACCCACATTACTTTTCTTTTGCTATGGAGAAGAAAATAAATGGTTATCTGGAAATACTTCAGTGTGAAAATTCAAATGTTTCCTTTGAATAAATGGTTTTGGTAATGTTAAAATATATTAATACAATTAATATTAGTATGGAGCTAAAACCAAATGGGTTTAAATGAAGTATTTTACCTTACTGGAAGTGAATTGTTATTAAACATAAGAGTTGAAGCAATTCTTTTGTTCTTTTCTCACTTAAAATTGCTGAAACTGTCCCATTCCTGTGACTTATTATTTCCAGGACGTTGAGTTTTCTAAAGGAAGAAACTTTTCTATGTTCTTTGTCTGTTATTTAGTGGGAAGTAATATAAAACTTCATTTATATTTGTTCATCCTTTGGCCAAACTTTAAATCACAAAGTTTTGAATAATCCCCCTCTTTGATGTTCACTTGTGCTGCTAGACAAGGCCAGTGACAAACTGAGAGCCATGTGTAGCAAGTCACAGCCTTTATTCACCTTAAACCAACTGTCCTTTCCGCACTCTAATAATAGCCATTGGCATCTACACACCACCATTGTTTTCACAACAGAAATATGTGAATGTATTCCTAGGACATACGGGTAGTTGCTTATCACTTCTGGGTCCCCTTTTTGTAATAGTTACTTTGTCCATTTTCTCAATCAGATTTGCACAAACCCCTCACACAGAAGGGCACTCTGCACTCTGGGACCTTTCTCACCATTTTATCTGAATGCATAAGATTTCTTACTCTGCAATAAATAATTTTGCAGCTTATGGTAGGTGTTTATTTGGACCAGGAGTATTGACATCTTTCCTTGCTCTGTTCTACTGCAAGACCAAGGACTCTTCACTTCCTTGATACTTCCACATTTCGTCCCACTCCTGATTTCTCTGTTCCTATCTCCTCTGCTTCCACGTTTGCATGCTCCCCATCTTCCTTTCCTTCTCCCGCCATTTCTCTGATCCTAGGCTTAGCTACTTAAATTAGCTAAATTCAGAAAGACAAAAGTGAATAGTTTGTTGGGTTAGAAAGCTGAATTGGCTTAGCAAGGAGCAGTTAAGCAAGTACCAGAGGCATTCTTTCCCTTCTTGGCAGGGGCCAGCTGGTGGATTGGCTCCGTCTGTAGCATAGCTTCACCTCAACATGGGGGTCAGCACAGCGAGGTCGTGGGTGCTGAGGCATGTTTATAATCATCTCATCTTGTGACTTGTGGGCAGCCCTTGCTTCCCTCCCTTGGGGGTGCGAGGAAGAGGGCACGGCACAGTGCCAGCCAAAGCTGGTTAGTGGGTCAGTCAGCTGCCTCTGGCATGGGAAGAGACTGACCTTCATCTCCTCTGCCATTCCCCAAAAAAACATGCCATGGAAGCCAGACTGCTGCTGTATCTGCCTTCAGTTCTTTCAGAAGACTTCGGCAGTTTCTGTCTCTACTGCGACAACTGTGACAAAAGTGTGGGCATTTTTTGTTCTGTCCTTCCACTCCCAAATCTGCTCTCTCTTTACCCCAGGCACACAAAGATGCACCGTGATGTACTTCTGATGCCTGTATGTGTGCCTTCTGTGAAATGCTGTGGTGGACCACACTTTTTACATTTTTAACCATCTTAAGTTGTGTACAAAACAGTAATTGTCACCTTCTCATGCCTTAAGTTCTTGTCCATATACTGGGAAGGCACAAAACCCCCTTCTCCTCTTCCTGTCACTAATCCATTAGAATTTACTAATCTAGGCCACTGTGTCACACCACCACCCCATGCTCACCACTCCCCCCCCTTCTTTCCCAGCTGCCGAATGTTGGCTTGCTGTAGGGAATTTGGCTGTGGAGTGATACATCCATTAAGTTGTGAAACAACCAGACTCTGATCTTAATTCCCAGCTGGTATGTTCAGAGAAACTCTTAACTTCAACTTTACCCACAGTGATAGATCTGGCCCTGACCTGCTGTGTGGAATGAATTATATTACCCCAAAACCAGGAGTAAATACAATGCCTGTCCTTTCCCTAACTAAATACTGACTGCGGTGAGCCCAGGAAACAAGATTTATTTGCTTCAGTCAATTTCAAAAGCAAATAATAAAGTTTAATCTCACCGTAGTCAAGTTCTGAATAAGAAAATTCCCTATTTCACCCCTTTTCCAGGCAGCGTTGTCACTGTTTGCCACCCTGTTGCCCACTGATTTCCCACTCAGCCCTCCCTGGTGTGCACACACACCTAAGGAAAGCACAGTCCTGAACCCCTTACATCTAGCTGAACTGTGCTCCTCATTTCAGCAGAAGATGATGTTTGGAGTAAGACACCACAATCCCGATAGCTAGCAGATTAACCCCTTCTTTGCCACCTCTAAAAGGGGATAATAAGTATCTCACTGCATGAGAGATGAGGCTAATACTGATAATTCCCAGGAAATACAGCAAGGTCAGAGGAAGCTCATAAGGACTGCAACATCCGTGAGGCAGAGGATTCACTCTCCTATAGCAAGCTCATATTTTTTTTCCTCCAAACACAACAACAGGTTTTTTCCTACCACAGCAAACGTGTTCCATCATTTCTGGATGCTCCATGGAAGGGAGGAGAGAATTCTAGACTAGCTCAGAAGAAACACCACTGCTTTTTTTCCCCTCCAGGCACACAGCAGTACAAATGAAGATTAACTGGGAGACTTGGAGGAAGAGAGAGTAAAGGTAGTTGGGATAAGCAATCTTATTTTTAGATTACCTCTTTTAATCTCATTTGTTGCCAAGATCAACATCAGCACAAGTTCTACATATTCAGAAAACAAAAAGATGATGCACTTGGTAGCTTTAATCTTTATCTTGCATTAAATTTGCCAAGCAGAACTAGAAGCTTAGCATGACTTCATGGGGGCATTTCAAAGTGCAGCTAGATAATCACACCTTATGCACAGGAATTTTCAGTGTATTGTCAGGGTAAGCTGTTTTTCCGGCATAATTTAAGGCACATATTTTGATATCTCTCTACTCAGAAAAGACCTCCACATGGATTTTCCTAATTCCATTGTACCACAAAAAATAATACATACATCTCCAGAACAACTAACAGCATAAGCACTGAAATAAATTTTTCAGTCTTTCACTGCATCATAGGTTTATAAATTGAGGTCTTATTTCATCACAAACTATTAAAATAAATGCTTTAACTACATAGACACGTATATGCTTATAGACACACTTTCTAACCTTGGTGTCTGCTTATATTTTTCAGCCTTTTTATGAGTACCAAGTGAATGCCGTTCTGTGGCAGGCCATGGAAATCCTGGCCCCAAAGAGCAGGGTGCAGTCTCTGGAAATACCAAGATTCACTCATGATTAGCTGCCACAAAGTGAACACAATTTGTCTCAGCTGATGCCTGTTGGCTGTTACTGGGCTGTTCATTCAATTTTGGCAAATCTCTGATCACAACCTTTGCCACAGACCAGCATATAGGAGACCTTACCGCAGCCTGCAGCAAGCATTTCCATATCCAAAGCTCTATAGGCATCCATCTAATGGCTGCATTTCCCAGCAAAGTTACTGAGTTTGAGGTATGTTTAGCAACATTACAATTTACATTATAAAAGGGAACAACTGAAGTAAAGGTTCCCCTTTCTAGTTGCTATCCAGACATGATGAGAGATGATTTCTTGAAGTACTTGAGAGCTGTGTGGAATAAAGTCAGAGAGCTAAGGCATAGTGGCTTAACTAGGGAGCAGGGAAGCTGGCCTACGGGCACGTGCACATCTAGCTAGGCAAAGCTAGACAAGGGACAGGGTGAAGGTCAGAGAGAAAGACAAAAAGAAGGGCAGACTGGAAACAAACACATCAATCTTGGGAGCAGTGTTTTGTAGGCACTTGACTCTGCCCTCTGGCTTAGGAAGCCTGTTGCAATAAAGCAGGGTGACTCCTCATGACCCCAGGTAGCTGTACAAGCTGCAGCACCTGCTCAGGAGTCATCAGCTGCTCTTTTCGGTGACTCATTACAGTAACTGCTAGAAGAGAAGGTGACACCAGCTGGGTTTACATCACCAGGACTACCATCTTCTGGCATTAGGACTGCTACCACTTGTGCTTCTGCCTGTCCTTGAATGCCCCTCTTCCTTGCCCTTTTCCTTTTCGCCTCTGTAGGCAGCAGGCTCCTTGCTCTGTTGCTGTAACACCAACCAGCACTCCAGCCTTCCTCCAGCATATGCTGCAGCTCTGCCCCCTTAATCTGGCCAAAGGGCATTTCAAAGTGGAAACATTGGTAAATATGGGACTTTCTCCTGTTGACAGGTGCAAGGAATCTATTCACTTCATAGAAAATATCTACTGGCAACCGATAAGCTGTGAAAGCCAGACTTTGACATCAATACTCCAAGGGCTGTCGTCTGCGCTGTGGAAAACTAAAAATCAGAAAAAACTTTTCATGCATGCCTTCTTAAAGAGGGATTAAGAGGTTTATTGAGTCTGCAGCTAAAAATATTTTCATGTAGGTCACCACTGATGGGTCAACTAAGATTAGTTATAATTCTTTCAAGGAGCATGTAGAGACAAACTGCTCCTCCTGTATCGGTTTCTAAATTGGTGGGGTAGGGGTGTAGCTTGTTTGAAAGGGACTTTAGATAAATCTAAAGTTACCAGTCACTTTGTAAAACACAATTTCATATAGTCTACACTCCAATCCAACGTCCAACAGAGAGAAAACATGGGAAATGTTTTTTCCCATAGTTTGATGGGAAAGTCCAGCTAGAAGCTCTTGGCTGTCCAGCTGTTAATCACTCACTGGCAAATCCTAGAAGTACAAAAGGTCCAATGTCAAATGGAGGCCTGTTGTATGCAGCTTGCCCACTACATATCTCAAACACTGCTCTCAAGCACTTTATTCACTCTGAGTCGTAGAGACCTCAGTCAGCTCTCAGCCAAAAAGATGTCAAAGATGTCAAAAAGCCTTTCAAAATGCAACAAACACTGATAAAAATCCCCACATTCCTACAGCTCCTTATCTTGTGAGTTGGCTGTGATGTGTTCCCTACTGAGGGGATGCATCCATTACCTTCCTTGTTATCTGCTGCTAGCTTAAGTGAATCCAGACCCAGTATTCTTAATTTGCTGTACCCTCTCCAGCAGTTCCCTGTCCTTCTTGAACTGATGCTTTCTCTTTCAAGAGGGTTGTTTCCAACTGGGGGCTACAGCTGTGAGTATCAGACATCATCCCCCAACGCTAGGGACCATTATACCTTTTCGCTTCCTGAGAAATCAAATCAGAAGACAAAAGCTGTCCTCAAATTTACCAAGTCTCCTGAGCGAAGCCGTAACATACTGCTTCCTAGCTCTGAAGAAAGTGTGCATACTTCCAAATCAGCTGCCTAAGAAACATCCATAGAAAATGTGGAAAAAAGAAAGTAGTCCCCAGATCTCATTGTGATCTTCCAGTTGCAGCTAAGTGACTAATTCCTCAGATCCCCATGTCACCTTTAAAAAGAGCAGGAGATAACGGGATGACCACTTAGCTGTTTTCTACATAAACTTCAAGAAATTTGTTCAGTATTGCCACCCTGGTCATCATGTACTACCAATTAAATAGACTATAAAATCCTTTTCTTTTCCCAGAATGGAATGCACAGGAGATTGTTTCCGTTTCTGCCAGGAGTCCTCTGTTCTCTTTCATCTACTGTGGCCCATCAGTAGTGCACAGACTGCAGGTCAAAGAAATGGTCCCCTGCAGTACCAATAGGGAATAGTTCTATGTTATAATACTCATACATATATATACACACACATATACATGTATATTTCTGTTTTTCTTGTAAAGAAAAATCTTATTCTGTATAAATTCTGTATCTCATTCACTGGTATTCTGCCAACCAGAAGCCCGACTCCCTAATAGATAATCATTCTCAGTTAAGCACTTACTGTCAACACCTTCACGCTTTTTATTTCCTCCTCCTAATAAAAAACTCTGAGCTTACAGAAGACTGCAGCTTATCCACTGTCATCATGGTCTATTTTGCAACGTTAATGAGCAGCAAAAGCAGCGGTCAAAATAATACAACTGAGAAGCGGTCAAAGAAGCAAATAAGCAAGAATGAACAGCTGAGGATGGGGAAAGGGAGATGGGGAAGGAACTGATCAAGAGAAAGTATGGTGGAATGACAGTCTGAAACTGTTCTTTAATATGCTAAGATTTTTGTGGGATCAGGGATACGTGCTGTCATTACTTCACAAGAGGAATGGTTAAGTTTCATGCACTCAAAATAGCTGCTTTAATTGAGTTTAAGAGACAGTCCTAATTCTATTTAAAGATTTTATCTTTTGTTTAAAAATATTGCTGATGTCAAGTAAGCTTGATTAATTTGTAGTTTCCTGGAATGACAAAATAAGTTAGATCCTCAGAGCAACACTGCAAGTATGACAGTGCATCCAAGTTTGTCAAATATTCATTTCACAATTAGAAGAGAGTACAATACAGAGAAAGACTGCCTAAAATGACCTTTAAATCTTGAAACAACTCTTAAAACAAAAATATCAGAAAAGAGACTAAAGAGCGGAGAAGAATATTGCATTGCAGTAACGTCATTTTCATAAGTTCTTTGAGGCATCCGTGTCAAGTATATATGAATCTGCAAGTACAATCTACACAGTAATAAAAAAATCCTTGGTGCACCTTCTAAGATCCAGTCAAAAACTCTGAATGCTGTTTGACTTTTAGTCCATTTTCTGTTTTTCAGTAGTTTGATTTCTCCGTGTAACAGCAGATTTAAAAGGTCGCAAAATGTTGCCTCTGTATTCATTATTATTAGTGCAACATCATGTGTAGAAAACATAACTCCTATTTTTCTCATTCTAACTCTTTTACCTTCCTTTAGAGACAGAACAAAAAGCAGATCTAAGACCTAACTGCTCACCCACTTCTCGCAAACCACAAGGAATCATATATATAAACGGACCTTTTTTGGTTGACACACTGCACTTAAAACTAGGATTTGTTATGATCTAATAGACAATTTATCCCTAGACATTTACAGGAGGAAAAACCCAGTGCTCAAGTATTTAGCTGATATAAACTATCATAGAGCAAAAAGTGAATGGTGTTATAGTATTTACAAGTAAATATGCGACCAGTAGTCCAGTAACTATTTTTTGTTTAATCCTACAGTTTTTCCTTTGTAATGCCAACAGCAGTAACGTAGAAGGAATCTAGAAAGGTCTAGCACAGATTAATGCAGTTCTATTCCCAACACAGAGTTTACACTCTCAGTAGATGGGAAGCGCATACACAGGCAATAGAGGTTCTAGTTTCTCAATTCCAAAGCCAGATCTATTAAGCCAAATTTTCTGTATTTTTTTTTCCAGTTTTATTTGCATATAACAGCACGCAACATAATGCTGATATAAATCAAGTAAGAGAAAAGCCACGTGCAAGAGAACTAGAAATGGATTTAATTTGTTGTGCAAGAAGGAACACTCCCTTTCAGGTCAGATTTTCAAAATCTGACAGGCTGAATTTCTTGCTAAATTCTGACTGCCCCATTTGTCACGTGCCTGGCTTTTGCAAATGCAACAGTATAATTAATGGATAATTTAAACAAGAGTTACAAAGGTTAGGTCATGTAGTACATAGAACTGGGGAGGAAAACAGACTGTCTATTACAGCTAAAGTGCCATTCTTTCTCCTGTTTATTAGCTTTCTTCTTGCATATATTATTTACTTAGGCTATGAGTTGTCCTTTTTTAACCAAAATCCATTTAAATCCACATTTAAAGCCAAGACGGCTTCATCCCTGTGACAGAGGAGGGATGAAAAGCAAGGCAGTTTATACTCAATGTGTCCCTAGTGTTGAGGGATGACATCTGATACTCACAGCCATAGCCTCCAATTGGAAACAACCCTCTTGAAAGAGAAAGAAGCATCAGTTCAAGAAGGACAGGGAAGTGCTGGAGAGGGTACAGCAAAGGGCTACAAAGAAGATTAGGGGACGAGCATCTTTCTTATGAGGAAAGGCTGAGGGACTCGGGTCTTTTTAGTCTCGAGAAAAGATGACTGAAGGGGGGATCTTATCAATACTTATAAATACTTAAAGGGAGGGTGCCAGGTAGATGAGAACAGTCTTTTCTCAGTAGTTCCCAGTGATAGGACAAGAGGTAACGGGCACAAACTTGAACATAGGAAGTTCCATCTAAACGTGAGGAGGAACTTCCTTACTTTGAGGGTGGCAGAGCACTGGAACAGGCTGCCCAGAGAGGTGGTGGAGTCTCCAACTCTGGAGACATTCAAAACCTGCCTGGGCACCATCCTGTGCAACCTGCTGTAGGTGACCCTGCTCTGGCAGGGGGGTTGGACTAGATGATCTCCAGAGGTGCCTTCCAACCCTGACCATTCTGTGATTCTGTGATCTGAAGTTGCATCAGTCACTGCAGTTTCAGTCTGTGAATACAAATTGCATTGTCTGACATTGCAGTGTAGGAAATTGCACACTTTTTTTTTTTTAAATTGCCTGGAGTTATATTGCTATTAAGTGTATTCTCTAGCACTGGAAATATTGCCACATGAAACATGAGTAGTGGATACTTCCTCATTAGTTTTTACAATAAAAAAGTGTTCATTTTGAAATACAGCAATTCTGACTCTGGTAATGACTATTGCAGTGCAAACCAAAAGCAATGGAACCACTGAAGACCAAGGATGTGCTGTTAAATTTGTAAAACATGAGCCTGGCCACAAGTTCATGCTGTAAATCTATGGCGCAGTCCATACCTGTTACCCCTTTCTGGAGATCACTGCAAAGTTTGTAGAAAGCAACAGGAGCATACATTATTTGCTTCAATGTGGAGTCACACATTTAGTTTTATTTGCTATAGAAATGCAAGAGTGACTGAGTTAGCCTGAATGATGCAGTAGTAAAGCAGACCAGAGGAGTGCTCGCACAATGAGCGTACATCGCTCCTGCAGGACTCTGGCTGGGGGAGCAGGGACACCCATCCAAAACCTGGCAACTTACCATCCCTTGAAACCGATGGCTCTTTCTTCAGGTGATGGTCACATCAGGAATGAGGAAACAGTGATTCTGGTCAAGGACAGTGCTCCATTTGAAAAGTAAATTTGACAAGAATAATGCAGGCTAATTGTTCAGCACAGCTTGTAGTGAAAGTACAGGGGCACTTCAGTACAGTCTATCTACGGTTTCACTGCGATTCACAGTGCAAACACCTAAGTAGTTTAAGAAACATTAATGCTTTCTGAACATACAGCCCTCCATTATGAATAAGAAGTTGAAGCTCAATAACAGATTTGGCCCTATGTGTGAAAGGTAGAGCAGACCTACCCAAAGAGCATTTCCTGCCCAAATGTACCACCACAGCTGAAGCCTTTACATCCTGTGTTACAAAGCCTTACCTTCAGCAGCAGGCCAGAATATCACCCTCAGCTTGAGCTTCTCTGCAAAAAAATCAAGCTGTACTTTGGAAGACTATAGCTGAGCAAGACAATAGTAAGGACTTGAACAATTTCACTGTTGTTCTAGTTTAGAGAGTGTCCTTGTGCATTTTCCCTTTCCTAGTGATAGTTTCAAAAAGTAAACATAACTGTTGTAAAGCATAAGATGTTTGGCACAGCAGTGCCAGTTGCACCTCACTACCCAATAGCAATGTGAACTTCACTGCTGCAATATGAAAAATTAAGGCGCTCTGGCTTGGTATTTAGAAACTTATAGAACAAATTTCTCCATAGCATGCTAGCTCGAATAGCTGGGATTGAGAAACTCATTTCATATTCTCCTGTTTCTCTGATAGATTCCTAAAAGCACAAGACCCTTGGAGTTGCTTTTGCAATTAGAGTTACCCCAACAATTTGGGGTGCAATTGGGGTGCAATTACCACCCCAATTAAAGTATTCCTCCTGCCACAACCTTTCAGAACACCCATCACTGATTTAGTAATCACTGGCTTGGAGTCAAATTGTCCAGGAGGCTTTTCTCTGTACTAGCAGCCGTGGAAAGCCTTTCACATTCATCTGCACATACCTCCTTTAAGAACTGACTTCTGTCTTACTTTGTGTTGATTTCTCATATGCATCCAAAGAAATCTTCTTGACTACCCATCTCAAAGTAGTGGCAAAGTGATTCAGTGACAGCCAAATTTATCCTGATGTCTATCTGCTATTTAATACTTTGCTGAGTACGGCATCTTCAGTTATGTGTAAAACATCTTCAGTTATGACCTGAGCTGTACTTACTATGACTATTCAGTGCAACGCAAGACAGTCAGTTTGAGGAACTCTCTACCGTGATTTTAAAGAACAAATAGGCGAATGAAAAAAAAGGATACATATTTAATAAAAAGGCATTAACTGTAGGGCCCTAGAGCTGCGTACGAAATCCCAGCCTGCTCACAACTGCATCACTTAGCCAGCCAGTGCCCCCTGCACTCTGTTTGCCCAAGTACCAGGGGAAAGAAGCCAAAGGCTCCTGAAATGTACTTCTGAAGTTTTCCCTCATCCTGGACGCAAGACTTTTCTAGTCCACAGTATCCACAGGAAGCACTGGGGGAAGAAGGACCCTTCATTCTCACCCAGTGCATAACTTGATGACTAGGCCACAGTCCAAGGAGGTGGATGATGGGGATTTGAAGCTTTCTCACAATTTCTTTTTTCATCTTTGTTTGCATAGCAAACAAAAATTCAGGGTCCTTCAGTGCAAACACAAGAAAGGCTCATCTAGGAGAAAAGAAGACATTTCTGAGGCTTAATGTAGTCGGTTCAGGTGGTATCTGAACACAGGCAGACTCAGACACCTTGCCTTCTGCTCCTGGAATGGCTTCCTGCACAAGCCACACAAGATACAGGAGATAACCAGAATAGCTTGCAGTACTAGGTCAGAAACTCCCAAGCCTGTCAATTCAGAACTCCTTGGGCAATAGCTTCTTTTTAACAGCCTCTTTCCCTAGCAATTGTCCTCTCTGTGTCAGTGCCTGATAAAAATTTCACTTCGTCTTTATCATTCCCACAGAAGATTTTAATTATGTGCCCATGGCAGCTGCCTCTCAACTAGGAGTGGGTCTTTGCTCAGCTTTCCTAAGTCATAAAAGTAGATCCCCTGTGCCTTAATTTCTCCTATTACTCTGATGCCCCCTTCCTGTCTTACACAAACTATACTAAATGGACAGGCATCAGCTGTTTCCTGGGTGGATTTGTACAGTTCATCCCACTGGGTGGTCACACATACATATCCGAGTGGCAGAGTTACTAAGCTTGCAACAGAAGACAAATAAAAGGAATAAGTTTTAATAGTCTTGCAAAGTCATAGTTGCTCCGCCGTGTAGCTGAAGGCTGAACAAACTTGAAGTATTGGGAGTTGGAGTTTGTGGTGGGAAGAGCACAGCACTGGACATGTGGTAAACACACATTTAGCTCAGAAGAGGCTGCTATAAGGGAGGAGGCTTAAGTAAATCCATCATAAAGACTCCGAGACACTAACACAAAGACATTCACTACATTTTATAACTATGGAAAGAGGAAGCTTAAGAACTTGAGTGGTGACATCAAGTAAATTAGAGCAAAACCGGGATTAGAAACTAAGACTTCTATTTCCCATCCACCTGCTTACACTTCAGAACAATACTGTCTCTCCTGAGTACACCAGATTTGTATTGTTTCTCTTTTTAGAGACTAAGCCTACATCCCTAATTCATATGATCAGATATCATATGATAGAAATTAGTAAGAAAAGAGTCAGGATCGAGCACTTAAGTTGCAGTTTTATGGTTTTGTTGGCTTTTTTTTTTTTAACTCAGCACCTATGCTTTCTTACCACTGAGTACCTAAACTATGATAATAAAGGTAATTAGGAATAATAGCAGGTTACTATATTCCAAAGGCTCCAAATTATATTTAGCAAACAGGTGGGCTTGCTACTGAAGGTATAACATACAGCATAAGAAAAACATACACAGCTATTTGCCAGCCTAATTAATGAGTCTGGTTAAGATAAGTCATATTACGCCTGAACATATGACACACTCTTGAGAGATTGTGACCTCTAGCCTCATTCCAGATCCACCCACAGGAGATGACTGCAGCCACTTGCAGAAGACACGTTACATCTGAACTAGTCACGGGTGCTGTCATGATACTGCCACATGCCAGCAGATACTATACCATGTCCCCGTGACTGTTTCTCTGAAGAACTGTACTGCTATTCTCACAGAACCAGTCATGGTGTCTTATACACAGGGAAGGTTTGGTGTACCTGAGGGTTGTTCCTCCTGTGCCTTACACAATCCATACAGGCAATGTTGTAGGCATTGCTCACATCTCTTCCTGCTGAACAGATTTTTTGTGGTAAGAATAGAGGAAGAGCCTGGCTTCTCCCTTCCTGTGCTACATAAGCCTTCAGGGAGTGCACTTTGTACAAGGAGCAACAGGCAGGATCAGAAAGAAGACATGTCCTGAAGAATACTACAGTGGCTGCCACCACTCACTCAAGAAGCCTTAGCAAAACATGGGGAAAGTCTAGGCTGCAATTTCTCAAATGCTAACAGCTATTCTGTCAGCACTCCATTTACATAAGAAATGTTATTCAAAAACCTGCGTGAGAAAATATCTCCCTCCCTTTCAGCAGTATATACATGCTACTGCACCAGCATCTGGAATAATTGTCAGGGTTTTCTTTGCCCTGTGTTCACCAAGCAGCAAGATCATGGTCTGTGACTTGCACTCTCTACAGCATGAGCTGTAGGAATGACATTTTGATGCTTTGAGTAACTATCCTCCTCTAGGCATCTGTCACCACACTTCTGCCTTTTTAAGTTCTTTCCAACCACTATGCTTTCCCACTGCTGAGTATTCTGCTAGAATCTAGCAGCCCCTCAGAGTAGCTGCAGAAGCAGCAGTTGGTAGGTGTACAGGATATTTACCCCATGGAGGCTGTTATCCTGGACCACCTGCAATTACAGAAGAGAAAATAGTCCTTTAAAATTCCTCTTTCTCCACCACACACCTAGGAATCAAATGAGTCACTAGGAAACAGCTCAGGAGACAAATTTCAGACTCAGAAAACAAAACAGCCAAGCTTCCTCTGAAGACTGAAAAGCAGCACTCTAGTTGTATGATAAATCATATATGGTACTACCTACTTTATCTTGAGAATGCATGAGACGTGTTCAGCTGAGGACAGTGTTGGATGGCAGTACTGTCGTTCCTCAAGTTCATAGGTAACATGTTATCAGGTACCATCTGCTCCAAAGATGCTGACCAAAGAGAAGGAAGGAGGATTTCGCATTGATTCTAGTCTGTAAGAATTACGTTCTGAGGCTGTCTACGTGACAGACACATTTTGTCGCTGTCTAGTGTCTCCCATAGAATGAAGGCAGTCCTTACCCCAGGATTGCCCCAGGAGTTAAAAATAAGAAGTAGGCATATTTGTGAGAGCCATGTGAGCCAGTTGCTTAGTGTCCCAGATTAAGGTTTTCTCATCACACTTCCTGAGGCGTATGTTTTGAGGCCCAGGTGATAAGACTCACAATACCAGATTCTCTGGGAATGCCTTTGAGAATGAGTCTAATCTTGACAACTGTCATGGGCCTGTGCTCACATGCAGACAGAATACGAAGAACAACTTGACAGAGGAACTGTCAGGGCTGAGATCAACAGCAAGTATTTTCTTGATCATCATAGCTAGCTTGACTCAAATCTTTTCTGAAGTAGTAGGTGACTAGTTATGTGCATATGTATGATATACACGTGCATGAACATACATAACATTGTGTCACTAATGACATTAATACTACCAGTTCCCACTCAAAATTTGCATATTTTAACACCTTTATTATTGACACATCAATACAATAAAGTATTACTGCACATGGTCATTTTAAGTAAGTGAATAGCCACATTCATACTGATGGGGTTCATGTACTTCAAGTCATGTATTCTTCAATGACTGCATCTTAAGTCCTAGTCAACATCTAGAGTAGTTTAGTATGGATCACATCACTATATAAATCTGCTCTTACCTTCTTTTAGGCCCCTTGTGTGGTTTTTCATTTCCCATCCCCCTCAATTTCTGTGTCTTATGTTTCTGGGACCTTTAATGCTCCTGACTGCAGCAGGCTCAGTGCCAAGCCATCACCCACTCTTGCAAGCAGCCTGGCACATTCATTTCACTATCCAGATCCTTCCACCTCTACCTGGTAAGCGCTTCCACTCTTCCTAGACTGATTACCCTTATGCTGCCTTTCTGTGATCCTCCTGTCTCTTCCTTGACATTCTAGCTTGCTCTTGCCAGTAGCAGAGACGTTTCTCTTTTTTAATGTTTTCCCCTCAATCTCTCTAATCCCTTCCTTCTGCCTTTCCTCTCCCAGAAATCCATTAGTAAATGGGGTGAAAGCTGCCTCACAGCTGTGCATATCCGTTCGTTTTTCTGTGTTGATGCAAGGCAATTTTTGTAATGAATGTGTAGCAGGGACTATTGTTCTGTACATTTCTAAAATCATATAAGAGGTTGCCTAGGATGGCATATTTACTACCTTCTGAGGTGAGTAGTATAGAAGCATGATCAACACCTGCTGATTAAAGCAACTCTAGACACTCCTCAGAAGTCCAGCTGAGCAGCTCCTTTCTTTGCTATGAACTTTTATTGCTATCTACATCCTCATTGTGAAAATGACTGCACAGTTATAGTATCTAATTTCCTTTACCACTTNTTATAAAGCTGTAATTGCCAGGAGATGCTGATCAGGTATCTGAGTGGTTTTACAAAAGTGCCTGAAGGGTAGGCATTGCAAAGCAGAGCGCGGGGTCCCTAGTCCAATACTATCCCCAGCCTTTAAAGCCAGACACAGAAGGCTGAGCTGCTGTCTGGAAGCAGTGAAGCCTCCCTACATCACTACATAAACCTGGCTACACCACAGCCTGACTTCTGCAGAGTCAGGTCAGAGTTGTCTTTTCATGTAGACATCCTCCCAATTAATGGACATGACATTTTGCAGCTGTTTGAACAGCAGAAAACTGATACAAAAGCATGCACTTTAAAGTACATTCAGGAACTCATAGGGTCTTGTGTGGTTTAAGACCCATGACTTGGAAATTATCCGTCCTCATACCTGCACAGCCATGTTTAGACAAACAAAATACTAATATACTGCTAGACGCATCATACAAATGAAAATTTTCTCACTGATTCTCATCAGGGACAACTGTATCTGTGCGATTTCTACAGCAACTTGCTTTGAGATAGATGAAATCAGAGGCAGTTAGAAGGGAAAATAACTCTCAGTCCATAGCACTAACAGCCACATCCAGTTCACCTCCTGTTAGGCTTCAGTTGCTATGGTGTTGCAGCCATTACAATCACAAAAACTCCTGTAGAATTGATTTGGTTTTGTGGTACTGAATCACTGAGATGTTCAAATGAGATCCCTCAAAAATAAACCAGTTTTATATGAGATAGCTGCACAACCTTCATCATGCAGAGACAACAAAACTAGCATATCCAAAGGCCGCTCAGTTGTCTGCCTCTCCTAACACACCAAAAACCAACAAATAGTTACTATAAGATTACAGTGAAAGCCACACTAATTATTGCCTTGAAATGATCATTTCCGTTCAGTGCCCTGACCCTAAGTGACCATTTAAGTTATCCCCAAACTGTTTGTCTTCAACTTTAATAATGACACAAATAACAAACATAAGACTAATCATTAATAAGCATAATTAATTGACAGCATTGTTACATCTCAATGTTGAATTGTACTTTCTCCCATGAACACATAAATATGATCAACTGTCTCTGTCCCCCTTTAAAATAAAGGGTGACTGAAGCGAAGGGTGGCAAAGTAATTTACCCAACTTCACCTATGGAAGCAACAAGAGATTTTCAATGGAATCCAGATACTCTACATGCCCGGCCAGTGCTGTGCCTACAGGCCCACATTGTAAACATTTCCAGTGAAACCTAGGGCAGATTAAGTTATAAATTTTCTTCCCTCATGGCTCACTCCCAGCCATAAACAGTTATGCTATAAAAGTTATCCCCAATTAAAAATTAGCCCCTTTTTTTTTTTGAATAAAAGTTGCTGTTAAAAATAGCCACAAATTCAAAATTGTGGGAGAATGGAATGGAGATAGAAATACGCAGATAGCTAAAGCTATCAACAACCCACTGGGGAAGTATTTACAGTGTGGCTAGCTGAGTTATGCAAGGTATCTCACACTGTCTAGTGGAATTATTGCACAATTTGTAGTGGGGATTTACAAAATTGCAACTCTGACCTTTCAGGAAAGCAAATCTGCAGTGCTGACTTATTTGCTGCTCATCTTCCTCTCGTGCAATCTTTGCTTTGACTCACCAAAAATATTGGCACATCTCTTGCATTTTTCCTTTGAAGTGATACCCCAGCTTGCTGGTTGTTTTTTGTTACTTGCCCTTTTATGTTCCTGTCGTCATTTCATGTGTAATGTATATGATGCATCAGCAAAGTGACTGCATATTTCCTTACACTGCTTAGGCTGGTGGTAAGGCAAGCTCATCTTGTCTGAAAGTCTCTCCCTACACAGCCTGCTGGGAAATGTAGTGCTAAGAATAAAGGTGACACATGATGTCTACATATACTTATGTTCCAAGCCTACTGAATTTGAAATGCTGTAGGGTATAATGTTAGAAGCACTGTGAATTTGTGAAAAATATTATAGGGTAAGGATCTGTCAGAGTTGGCACACTGATCTGCATTGCTGCCGAATTTAATGCTGAGTGGTCTTCTGCAGCCTTGGACTCTGAGCAACTGGCTCTTATTTCAAGTACTAATTATGAACACTTGCAAGAAATACAAACTGTGCATTCTGACCATATTGATCAGGATCACATGAAAGAAATCACGATTTACATCAATCTTACCTCCTAGAAAGACCTTTAATCTTGTGCTTGGTGTAATGAGAGGCAAGAGATTTATCTTCAGACAGCCTTGTGAGGTGGATTACAGTGCTTGCACTGTTTTGACAGGTGGAAGTTAAAGCACAGGGAGACAGAGTTTGTTAAGGTTACACAGAAATCCTAGCAGAAAAGGGATCAGATTCCTTAGCATCCCAGCTATGAGGCCAGAGCACCCATTCGTCATACTGTTACAGGTACCAGAGACAAAAAAAAAAAAAAAAAAAAAAGAGGGCGAATGCTGATCGATGGCTTGAGCCTAAGCCACATTCACTAGAAGAATTAAATGCTGTGTAAGGATCATGTGCTCAGACCTTATAGATATGGTTCATATTTGGGCTGAGTCAGTAAGAAACATTACTGAAAGTTCAGGTGTACTCACTGAACAAATGTAAAACACAAGCAGACAGCAGTGTTTTTTAAACACCAATCTACTGCGCAGCTGTTCACTGCATTAATACAATATCACATGCTGTTATTAGGGTATCACTACATCAGCTTCATGCAATGCTCGTGGTAGCATTTACAGATTTCATGTTTAGAACTAAACTGCAGTTGGCACCCCAACACGTGCAAACAGTCTATCTTCCTTTGAACATGCCCCTCCAACCTTGACACAGGTTGCTGTTACAATGGTTTAATAAAAAGGTAAGATAAAATATTACCAGCTTTACCTTTTTTCATCAGATAGATTTTGAAAGCTGAAACTCCATTTTTGTGTGTGCAAGCATATGCACACATCTTGTTGTGGTTTAATCCCAGCCAGCAATTCAACACCACGCAGCCACTCACTCACCTCCCCTGTCCATAGTGGGATGGGGAGAAGAATGGAAAAAAGTAAAACTCATGGGTTGAGATAAAGACAGTTTAATAGGGCAGCAAAGGAAGAGATAATTAATAATAACAGAATATAAAAAACAAATGATGCACAATGCAATTGCTCACTACCCACTGACCAATGCCCAGCCAGTACCTGAGCAGTGGCCGTTCCCCACTAGCCAACTCCCCCCAGTTTATATATTGAGCATGATGTCACATGGTATGGAATACCCCTTCGGCCAGTTTGTGTCAGCTGTCCTGGCTGTGCCCCGTCCCAGCTTCTGGTGCACTTCCAGTCTCCCAGCTGGCAAGGCATGAGAAGCTGAAAAGCCCTTGACTTAGTATAAGCACTGCACAGCAACAACTAAAACATCAGTGTGTTATCAACATTATTCTCATACTAAATCCAAAATACAGCACTATACCAGCTGCTAGGAAGAAAATTAACTCTGTCCCAGCCAAAACTAGGACGCATCTCAAGACAGGGACATTCTTTACAGTATCTTCAGCTAACAAGTAGGCATATCTGACAGCAAAGACAAGGAGACACCTTCTGACTCTTCAGCAGTACAAAGGTATAGGAGTGCTTTTTGTTGTGACAGACCACAGAAATACAGACATACCTAAAACAGCCTGTTTCCAGCACTAAAACCTACTTTCGCAGATCTTAAAATGACAACATTTTCCTAAGGTCAGCATTTCATTCTTTTTCTAAGATCTTCTTTTCCCATGCCTTACCCAAGTTTTATACAGAAGGGAGTCTAGTGACTTCTGTGAAGTCAATCACAGTTTACATGATTGTGAGAGAATCAAAACTTTTTCACCTACATTCCTTCCTGCTACTTCATGGGAACACTGAATAGCTATACATTCTGGGACCAGTCACATTACAGAATCGTCTGAGTGTTACCGAAGAGGCTGAGAACAAAAAAGTAACCTACCGAAAATTACTTTGAAGGCTACATATCCTGACTCCCTCTGCAACTCCCAGGCTACATATTCTGACTCCCTCCGCAACTCCTCTCTAGTTTGAGGGTAAGCGAAACACTCCAGCATGGTTCATCTGTTACAGCATATTTAATTTTTATTTAGCTCTAACACTGGATCATCCTCAGGTTGTTTGCATAACAAACATCTGGTAACTGAGTGATGGTCTACCAGCTTCACCATTTTTGTTGTGGACTACCCTATTTGTGAATGATGCACTGCCTCTGAGCACGATTTACTGACTGTAGTCTTTTTTCGCAGGGAATTGCTACACAAATGGCTTTCATGCATTTTGTAGTTCAGGTGTCTTTGTATTCCCAGCAAATCTGATGTGTCTCAGATATGTCAGATCTGAGTAAGCACTGAGCAGTGATCTGCATGCATGCAGTAAATTCCATATGCTTAATATCCACATTCATACATACATCAGCTGTGCAATTTGTGCACTATAGGTCCAACATCCCTACATTAGGATTTACTGCACCTGTAACACAGGGATGGTCTTTCCAAATGCGGTTAATCCAGGGTACCTGGTTTCTCTGCCACATTGGGCTCAAATTGCTCTTTCATTTGAAACATTATAAGGTAAGTGAAAGCATCCATTGCTAAAGAGAGAGCTCCAATTATTGCTGTGTCCCTTGTGGTAATGCCTGCCCGGTTTTCTGCTCTACAGAAGCTGATATTCCACCCTGAGCTACATTTGCACAACTGCTATTAACTTAAAGAGAAAATGGAAACAGATATTTTTCTGTTGTCAATATGGCTCCCTCCACTTGATGTACTGAGCAAAGACCATATCCATGCCTGAGAGGACTAAGTTAGGAATTAAAAAAACTAAATTAAATTAAAAAAAAAAATAAGGGAGACTAGAACTCAAGTGTGCCCGTTTTGTTGGATTTAAAAGCTATTTATTACTAGCATAGCTTAATGTTTTTAATCATCAGAAACAACTAATAAATCAATTTTCCCCAAAGGCTGGCTAGAAAAGCCCACAACTCTACTTTCCATAGAAAATTGCAGTTTTAAATTATTTTGTTAAGCAAGGAAAAGAAGAAATCAGACCACTTAAGACAGCATAAGAAAGAAAAGAACAGGCACTAGTGCCAGAATATCAATTGCTTCCGAGTTTACAATATTATCTTAAAATACAGAATACCAACCGCCCAGCTGCCTGTTATTCTTGTTAATCCACTTTTTATCAATTTTTTTTTTTTTAATTGGAAAAGTTCTTTTAGATGCCAACAGATAATTCTGATTTCAGTGTCTTGAAGATGCAGGCTCAAAACTAAACTTAGTATCACAAGGACTTGAACCTGCATTACCAACTTCAAGGGCAAGTCCTACTAGTCAACCACTGACTTTGGGATTAATTTTTCTCCCTAAGGGTTTTGTTTTTTTTTGTTTGGTTTGTTTGTTTTGTGGTTTTTTTTTTTTTGGTTTGTGTGTCGTCCCCCCCATTCCTACAAACCATTTTCATTCAATGAAACAATACTTTTGATGTTAGTTTTTGGTGAGCTTTTCCTACCTGCTCTAACCATGGGTTTAATGACTACAGTTTATTATTAATACAAACAAATATAAGTAAACTACAATAGAAGTATTGATTTATGCATGCTAGTAGATGGAACCATAAAGGCTGAAAGCAGTTACTGCCCTCAGCTGTTTGCACTGTTGCTTTTCCTGAGGTTGCTCCTGCAGAACAGTTTGACAGAACACACAACCTCCAGCTGGTTGATCACAATTCAGTAAACTCAATTGAAGTTAGCTATAATTTACTCTCTAGTACTTAGAGACATATATTTTTTACTATTTCTTTATACGCTTATTTTATTTCTTTTAAATGCACATCTGTTACAGACACTTTGTACCTGAAGCTGTCAAAGAAATTCTATTTTAGGACCATTACAGACCCATACATAATTAAATGCAAAATAAAGCAGTCATTATAAGGCTAATATAAGTAAACTAAACCAAAACTCTTCACTGACCTTTCTGGAACTGACAGAATTCTTAATTTTGTTGAACTACAGCTAGCTTTTCGTTCACGCCAGACCACACAGCCAAAACAATCTTCATTTCTGTAGCCCAAACAGAGCATAAGGAAGGTTAGAGCTTTTATACCTTCCCATCATGCACCAATAGGGCTTAAATACCTTGAACAGCAGCACCTGGGCTGTCTTGCCCATAAGCCCACCTGGAAGTGCTATTTGAGTTCTGCCCTGTGGGTCCCTCATTTGCGCTGCCAGGGGCAGTGGGACTGGGGAGCTGCTCTAACAGTAAGGATGAGCAGACAGCAGCTATGGCACAGGCAGGGCTGAGTCCTCACTAACTAGCACTCAGCAGCGTTGGGACAGTGGTGTTTTCTGCTGCCTGATGACCACCAAACAAGGTAAGTTAATGAGTTGGTTCTGATGACAGCCTAGGAAGTCCAGGGAGCAAGTGAGAATTGGCAGGGCACGTGCTGGCTACCTGCCCAGGTAGGGGCTCGGTGCTCAGGCCTGAGCCTGCCTGTAAGATGTCCCATGCTGTAGTGAAGCAGTCACCCTACCAGATACAGAGAGGTGGCATCCAAGATATTGGGAAGAGGGAACCAGGATGAAGGGCTTATTGTGCAAAAAAAAAAACTAAACAAAAAAAAACCCCACACCCCAAACCACAGGTATAGGTTTAAACCTGAGCACTGCAAGGAGCAAATGATCTGTGCTGCTGAAAAAGGTGGGAGTGTGCCCCCTTCCTTATTCCTACCCTCCCTATGCGTTGTGCTTGGGTTCAGTGCAAGGACAGCAATGAGCCGCTGGCGCACCTGACTGCGGCTGCTCATCCACCTCCTCTGCACACCCTCCCCAGCCCGCTCTCTGCCCTCTCTGAGGCCGGGCCTCGGCACTGCTACAGCGCCCGGGCCGCTGCCGCACCACCGCGGTGCCTGGTGCCGCGGGCCGAGCTCTGAGG
>VZSZ01008802.1:607599-646831 GCA_013398815.1 Ibidorhyncha struthersii
CCGCGGTGGCCGTCCCCGCCCGGCGGGCGGTGCGACCCCCGCGGGAGGCCGGTGCGAGGCCTGCGCCCGGCCGCCGCACGCCGGTGCGGAGAAGGGCCGCCCTTCAGGCCGGTGGCTGCTGGGGCCCCCTCAGAGGTAAAGGGGACTGCCCGCCCCGGGGTCCCCGGCCCGGGTGGGGCGCGCAGCTCCCTGCCCCTGGGGCTACCCGCCCCCTGTAGTTCCAAGGCGGCGCCAGGTGGTGATGGTGGTGGTCTTCGCCTCGGTGGTCCCGGTGCCCGCCGGCTGAACCACTGGGGCGTAAAGGTGCTGCTCCAGGCGAGGGAAATCTCGCTCAGCATACGTGTAGAAAAGCGGGAATGTATATAGCGTGCATACTGATTTCTAATGTGATGTACAGGTTTGCTGTCAGCTCTACGGTCCTGCTCCTGAGGCGGCTGCCCAGATCGTTCTGGGAGAACATGTGCTCAAAGTATGGTCTCGCCGTGCTGTCTGAATTACCAGAAATCTCTCCTGTTGGCAGTATAAGTGTGCATTTCTCCAGTAAATGCATCCTTTGGCTGTTTATACCTTTTGGGTGTCTGGTTTTAATATCCTGTGTCTTGATTTCTTCTCTCCGTTTCCAAGCAAAAAGGTTTAAACAGAGTTAACGTGGATAAAACACTGCCTGCAAAGAGGCAGACAATATGGGAGCTTTGTAACACACCTGATAAAACCAGAAGTGAACAGGGATGGGTAGACTCTCGTGGATTACTTTTTCCCTGGTGATAAGATGATCTCTTTCTAGAAAATTCAAAGGCCATTTGAGATAATAGATGTCAGCTCTGTAAATACCCTTGTAAAATGATGTTTCACTATCGTAGGTTTCTGACTGACTTCATTGTTTCTTGTATGAATGGCTAACATCTATTTCTTGGTGTGCAGCTTCAAACATATGCGCGTTTTCTACAATGCAGCATCTATTATGTTATCATTTCTCAAGCAGTTTCAAATATTTGTCTCACGGGGTTTTTTTTTTGTATTTCATTAGTACTGATGCTGGTAAAGACTGGCTGGAGCTTGATAAATGCATACATTAGATAAGAGATGGTGTGTGGACAGTTGGCCCCCAACATGCTAGGATTAGAAGCAGACAGCTGCATCTTTATTGTTCTTTTCAATTGTTTTCTTAAAGATTAATAGCATGCAAGAACACTAATTATTTCAGTTTTAAGATTTCAGTCTTGCAAATCTGGGTTTACAATGTTGCTGTGTTAGTAGGGCACCCCAGCTTCATATTGGTGGATCATTAAATATCCTCAGTTAACTTCTGTTTCCAGCAGCTGGGCACTATATATATATATATAAAAAATATATATTATATATTTTAGCTGGCGGTAGCTTAATTTTGATTGCTATACTGTTGGCTGTGCAAAGCCATCTTGCATAATCATATTTAATTTGCTATTGTTTTGTGAGTGTAGCAACATCATATTAGGTCTCTTAGGGCCCCAGCTGAGGCCAGTGACAGGGAGCCCTCCACTTACAAAGTTAGTGGCTGCGCTTACTACAGGAGGATTTACTGACAGTCACTGTGGAAGAAGGAAAAGGAAGATTGAGAATGGCGGCACCAAAACGGAAGGTACAGTGCTGTGTGGAGGAGCTGGGGGAACAGCCTTGGGATCAAAATAGGTGCCGTGGTATTTTACTTGTCAGAAAATAGAATACTTAGGTCTTGAGGAATCGGATGCCCTTGTCATGGGAGTAGGCTCTAGACAATAAAAATGTCTGCAGTCTCCAGCTTTAGGTAGCCTGAAGTCTACTGAGATCCTTGGAACTTGTTTTGTCAGCTGATCTTGTGTGGCTTACAGCTTGGTGCCTTACTTAGTGCTTCTGAATCAATTATCGAAGGGTCTGCTGGCTAGGGACAGGCATGTTACTAGAAATCAGGCTGCCCTAATATGGGTTCTACTGTTTTAGCCAAGGTCATGCAGGAAGTCTACAGCAAAGCCAGAAATTGAATCCAGAACCCCAAGCTGCTCTGCGCTACCTTAACTACAGCTTCATCTTCCTGTCTCTGAGTAGCATTGACAAAGATTTTTCTTTACTGGAGCTAATCAGAATTTTCATAATGTTGCTGTAATCAAAAAAAAAAGTAGGTTTACAAAATAGATTTCATGCACAAAATATAATTATTTGGGGTGAAATACTTTGACTTTTTTGTAATCTTTAAAGATAAAAGGTGGTTGGGACCACTTAGCTAGCTTCTGTTAACAAATCACATTTGAACAAAATTGTAAGAATGTTTTTGACAACAGAATTTTAGGAAAAGAAAAATGTACCAGTGTCAGGTTCCATGGAAAACTTATTTGTTGTTCTTCAGGAAATCAGTGTTGTTCAGTATTTCACCAGCTCTCCATCTGATCCAACTATGGAAAATACACAAACAAGCCCTTCTGCTAGATGTGTGAGAGGCCAGAGCTGCTAGCTCTTACTGAGCCCTGTGCTACAATCTAATAGCAGAAGGCTCCATCAGTGGCTGTTGCCCATATGTTGGTTTGTCTGGCAAAGAAAATACACAAGTGGCTTGTAGGGTCAGGACTGCTTCAGTAAGCTGAGGGACTGATGAAGTAGTATGTGTGCCATTTTGAAGACATTATACTGTGCAAGACTAGACGATACAGCTGTAAACATGTGAAATGGAGATAGTGCTTGGAAATAGTTACAGATATTGGTAAACTGGGAGTGACCCCTGAAAAAGCTGGTCCAGTAATGGTAGAAAATTGAATGGACTAGCGGCCTTACTGGGAATAATGTAATAAGCCTAATGGAAAATGAATCTGCTTTAATGTGATTTCCACTGACGGATGCCTAAATTATGAAACTCCTTATATCTTTAATTATTCTTAACACCTGTGACCAATCAATGGTAACAGCTTTTGGGAGCTGCTGGACGAGGAGAAGCTTATGGCTAAAACCTAGAGGCTCCTTTAGACATGTAAATACATGAATGTGCATATATGCATATGTATATAGTAGAACTGTAATTACAGAAAACTTTTTTAATCATGATGCATAATTTAAAATCAGGTGTGCTATGGCCCTTGAAGAAATGAAGTCACAAATTTCATCTTTCATGTAACTTTGTGATATAGAATGGGCAGGCTGAATGGGACGCGCTAAGATTTACAGAAGCTGCCAATGTACAATGGAATACCATTCTCTATAGCATTAAATAATTGGAGCTCACAGAACAGGTTGCTTCAAAGATAAGATACAAATGCAGTGTTCATAGGAAACACTGCCTCTGTCACAGCTTTCCTTGAACCCTCTCATACTGTGGGCTTTTCGTACCCTACTTGAAAATTAGAATTCTTCCCTATGAGCTTAAAGTACAGAATTAATGAAAAACCAAATTGTTTCATGGTATTCTCTCAGTCACCATGCCAAGAGCTAGATTAGCTGTCTTAAGGTCAGTGATTTCAGTGGAATTAAATCAGTCCGTAAAGTATAGCACTGAGTCCAAGTTCACTTAGTATTTTGCTGTGTCTTATGATGCTAACCCCTGACTGTACATGATCTGTCCATTTGCTTTACTCTTAAGTGGCGTGCAATAGCTCTCCTAATACCATCTTGTATCTGTTCTGAATGAATGTGCGTTTTGCATTCTTGGGTCAAAGCCCACAAATTAATGCCTTTTGCAAAATTGGTAATTTGAGGAAGTGAGCTATTTACATTAATAATGAAGCTGCCTCTCCCATGTTGATTATTTTGCCAAATTATTTTCTGGAGTTCTGTGTGAGAAAATGTCAGTTGTTGGGCAAACATCAGCTTCAAGTCCAGAATTTTTGCATTTAGTGCCAGACAGCAGGTCAGAAGAGCAAGTGCTGAATATGGCCTTCACCTGTCTGGAGGTCTCTGTTTTTTTATAGGTAGCATTCTGTTTTTTCCTTGCAGCACTGGATTTTTATAACTACCCTTGTAGTTATAGGGAATAGCTTGTAGGGAATAGGATGGCTGACTCCAGGCCTTCGGCCTAATGAAGTGACAACAGTGAATTTGCAGATCACTTCAAGGACAGTTTTCCTGTGTGTACATTCATTGAATTCTCTTCTTTCAAATTCTTTAATTCTGGCTTACCTCCAGTGTTGTATGAAATCAACCAGAGAAAGTTATCAAGTTGTCCATTATTTTATTTGCTTAAAAGATTCTGTATGTACAGAAGGTCATGCTTCTCAATGTATCAGTTGGTAGTGCATTGCATGCATTGAGTTTTCTGTCTCCTCTTGTTCTGCGTGCCTCTCCCACTGCATGTACACTGTTCTTTCATCTTCTTCTTTTTCCAGCACTCCTGAATGAAACACCACCTCTTACTGGGACACCGGTGTGCCCCAGTCCTTTCCTTGGCTCATGGGAGGGGCTCTCTTCATTATTCAGTCTTTCCCCATTCTCTGCCACATGTCAAGGGTTCTGCATTCTTCCATGGTCCATTTCCCCTGTACTGTAATCCCTGGTAATTTTCCATGCCAGGGACACTATGTGCCCCAGGGTTTTTGTCTGTTATTGGGAAACAGTTGTTTGATCCATTGACCATTACGGCAGTGACAATCACAGCTGCTGGGCTGTGAACCAGATACAGAGGGTACGATGTAAGCCCCACTTTTCTTGTTTGATTCTTCACTAAAATTAATAGACTTCTGCTCATGAACATCTAGAATGTTCTTTGAATCAGACTCAGCACTCAAAAGCTGTTATACTTCAGGCAAAGGGAAACTTGGACCATTGGGGATGTAGACACGTGTAGTTTGTGAAAATGGTTTAAGGATTTCTTCTCTCTGTCCTCTTGTTTCTTCCCCCACACCTTCCAATCCATCCTAGCTGTCTGTGGGACCATGTTATAAAAACATGTTGGCAAAATGTCATGATTTAAGAAATATAGCATAAGGAAAATGTACCAAATGACTATGCCTTGTGTGAAATCTTGCTTTGTTTGTCTTGTGCAATCCTACACTTGATGTTTTCTTCAGACTATAAAAATCTCTTGGCCAGGGATGTTATATTTACCAGCAAGGGTGGTTTCTGGTACTTTAAGCATTATTGTACTGCACAATAATACCCTTATTATTCAATATAAAGAGTTATCACTTGACTAGGATTACGTGGCTACACATGACCTGTGCTTGCAGGAGTGTCCTGCAGTCTGTGGACATCCAACCCACCAGCTAACATATCTTCAGTTACCTGCCGTAGCAATCAGTGAGTAGGTGACAGGTCTGCACAGAGCTACATTGACTGAGTATTCTGTCAGGGAATCACTGTGCCTGTGTCCTCTGTTACCTGCCTGTTGGCATACCCCAGTTATGGCTTGGTAAATTGTATTTTTTCAGTGCCCTGGCTTGCTGACTAACTGGCTAACATGTACTAGTAGCCTCTACATGATGTGACAAACTGATAAGCCTGAGCACAAGGAATCCAATTCTTCCCACCTATCCAGATACGCATAGGTCCAGTGCTGCTGACAGTCCTGATTTGCGCAGCCATACACAAGAGGAGAATCAGGCTGAAAGGTTGCCCAAGGATGTGCCCAAGCTGTGGGAGTTTCTAGGCTGGGAGCTGTCAGACAGTGACATGAGTCAGCTGTGGTGGATTGCAGAGGTTTACGCTGGTAATGGCAAGTCTGAGATGGTGTTATGCTACTGTGGCTAAGGCCACAGGGAACTCAAGCAACCACGTGGATGTTTGTGTGTTAAATTAGTTGACTTGCCTTAATTTCCAGTGTTCTTATATGGAACCCCTCCCAAGGGTCTTGTTGATACTATTTTTTTAACAACAGGTTTGCAGTTGCAAAAGAGCTAGATTCTCCTATTCTCGATTTATAGTCCTGTTCTCTCTGCAGGATTTTGGTGCCTTGAGCTTAATCCATTTTCATTTAAAGAATGAATGCAAATGTTACTGGTCCAGAGGTATACCTCAAAAAGATCATGAGGTGGTTTTAAAAATCAAGAGATTTTTACACAAAATACATTTGGTATTCTTTTCCTTTGACCTCTGTTTTTGGAGGCAATACTATGTACACTTACAAGCTCTGTGACATGGAAAGATAGGAAAACCTCTGTTAGTTTCATGAATGTGGATGAACAAGTTAGTTAATGTCCTTAAAATCAAATATGGTATTAAACTTTTTCTCTTTTACAATAATAGCACAGTTACTTCTTTTCTCTATTGTAAGTAATTTATGAAGCTCAGGTATCATTTAGTGTGATATAAATGTGCCTCAGTTCTTGATTGAGGACCTGTCAGGTGCAGAAGGTAACACCTGTAGACAAGTGTTAGGGCCACTGGGTTCCTGTGTTTTGAAAGTCCTTCTGAAATGGGGTCTATTTTTTGTTTTATTTATGTATAGCTCAAAATATTATTATTAATAGCTTCTGGTATTGACTCAGTCTTAAATACTGCTAGGCAAAGAAAGGATAAATAAAAGCATCAAATACTAAGTAATTGAAGACAATGTTAAGTTTGCCACTGATGCATTTGAGTTGATTTCAGTGGGAGTAGAATTGAATAGGTCCTTGTGTGCTTCAAACAGGAAATAAAGGCAGAGAAGAAAAACCTGTTTTTAAGGAAGGCTTGTTTTTGTTATCTAGCTAGCAGTGTTTCTCTCATGAGCCTTTTATCAAACTAGTGAAGAGATGTTACTAGAGACAGAACAAATGGTTCAGAAGAGGAAGAATTCTCCAGCTACCTAATAGGTTTCACTAGATCTTTTGCAAACATAGCATAATTGCTTCCCTGCTGTGAAGTAGAGCAAAACTCAAGCAACTTGCTTTTTGAAAGCAGTCTCGGGGAGGGGGAAGAAAAAAGGTTTTACCCTGGGTAAAAAGTGTATTCTGGACATGTAAAATCACTATTGACTGGATCAGATGGTAATGACCTCAAAGGCTAAAGAATTAGAAAATGATGTAAATCAGCCAAACACAACATCTAGTCATTCTCATTTCATGTTAATGTTCATCTCTCATAGTGAAGATATTTAATGAAAGGAAGCAAAATGCTTAAACATTGGACTAAATTAGATTAAGCACACAGCATTTTTCATCCTTATTATGCAGTCTTTTATTAAATGAAGACTTTTCTCTTGTTGGGTACAGTAGGGATTCATAAACCCTATGCTGAAGGAAAGGAATTATTCCCTGTATTGTCCCATCAACACTACTTTAGAAGTGATACAAGGTTTGGTACGCTGGGCATGTGATATGACTTTTTGGCTAGAGGTTCTGTGACCTCGGATAAGTTGTATAATCTTGTTGTCTACATTTTCCACTGGAGGCATGTGGTTGTATTTCTTCTCTACCAGAATTTTTCGTGTATAATGACAAGAAATTCTCTTGGACAAAGGGTGTCACCTACCATCTATATTTTTATAGAGAAACTAGCAAATTATGGCTCAAATCAAATTAAGCACCTAGATATTAAAGCTGAGCACATAATAATGCTGGTATGTAGGAATATGTTTTCCCCTTCAGTGGGAGGGAGCGATGAACAGAGGATTAATAAAGTGAAGCACCCAGCATCTCATCACTTTGACCCTGTTCAGGGTTTCTGTAATGCCTTGGAGAATCCAAGAAGGTGGGGCGCAAGAGCTGAAATAACTATGGTTCTGTATACCAAAGTCTTTTACAGACTCTTACAAAAGAAACCACTTATGTCATGAGTTAATCCTGTAATATATTGCAGGTTCAGAAGCAAGAGAAGTGTTTTGCTGCGGGTGCGTGCAGACAAGACAACATGGCAGAGGAAACGGTCCATCATTATAACATCTCAGCCAAACTGGGCTGTAGGCTTAGGAAGGCCACTGTGAGGGGAGTGATGGGTTGCTGAGGAGTGTCAGGAAGGAAGCATATCACAGGGCCGAAAGTGTATAGAGGAGGTTTAGCTAGCCACTGTCTGAGAGAGTGGCTGAGATAATAAAGGATAAAAAGTAAGAGGAAGAGTGCTGCAGAAACAACTGAGGAGGGATTTTTGTCATTAAAGGCCAAAATCCGTCCATAATTTAAAAAATGCAGGCTGGTTTCATATACTTTTACCCCCCTGCTTTTTATAGTGCAGGATGTGAGGACCATCATCCCTTACAAGGCTGCAAGTTCTAGGTGATGTATAATGACATTAGATCACCATATGGGATATAGGCAATGGTACTGAATTAGTCCTTCACTGCATTCACTGCATGAGTAATAAATTCAGCTAAGCCAACAAAATGACAAGCGTGCAGCAGGTGAGGTGGGAATCATGTTCAGAAGACACACACTGACTATACATGCAGCAGTCCAGATTTGGCAGTATGTTGGCTCCTTTGCAGTGTCCTGTTGATACAAGGCAATCATAACCTGCTAACCATCCAGTTAAAAGCCTGTTTACTGCTGATCAGAGTTGCCAAAGTAACACAGAACAGCTACAGGCACTTAACTGATCCCCTCTTATACTCCCAATTAGATCTATTTCCATTTCTAATTCTGAAGAGCAACAATAGAAATAGAATAGAAATGACTGTAATTTCCCTAAAACTGCAGTTCAGCAGAGGGAATGACTGTGTGCTAAATATGAGTGGTGGCATAGGTACCTTGCAAAGGTTGGTTTTGTTTGGGACAGCTATAATTTGCGGGGGATTCTGTTTGAGACAAAATGCTTTACTCCCTGACCTTAGACAACTAATAGCTGACTAAACAGGCTGTGTGGTTTCATGCATAGAGGGTAAACTGTGTGTCTTGAAATTCTGAAACAAAAATGTGCCGCTTTTTTTTGCATTTGTAACTCCTATCTGCAATGGTTTCACATTATACTATTGGTTTGCTGCCTTCTTGCAACTTAACCACCTAATATATGCAAATACACATTAATGTGTAGGCAGGTTTTGCCTGACAGTTTTCCTGGAAGGGATTGAAACTGCATTTTGAGTAGTGACAGACATCCTCTGACATACACTTACCATATGGGGAGAGGAACACGTTCACAGCAAAGGGTATGAGAACTACTTCAGCACAGGTTTCTAATACGCGTGCCCTATTGTCTCCTGCCTTTTGACCCTATTTCACTACAAGGCTCTGCATTTAGCCACAGATCATGTTACCACTCTGTAGAACAGAACGGAGAAAGTGATACAGTTGTCCTAGAAATCGGTGGCACTGAGGGTAACTGCACTTCTCTTCAACATAATGAAGTCCTTGAGAGTGGTTTTAAAAAAACAATGACTTGTGATTACAGCAAGTTCTTTTCTGCATTGTTATCCTTGGTACAGTGTTGTGTCACCTGCAGGATAATGAAGGGAAATTAGACACAATGGGGGGACTTTCTGTTGGAGGTTAAATGAGCTCCTGCTGGGGTAATGCGCAATGCAATTTAGGCATGTTTTTGATGTAGGCTCTAAAAGGTCGGGAGAATAGGACTGCAGGAGGGCAGGATACAACTGAGGTAAGATAGGGGTAAGGGCATGTACCTTTTTATGTATGTTCCAGAGAGGAGGTGAGATTTGAAAATTTGCTAAAACACCTTTTGCCCGTTACTGTGAGGAGGTACCATTGTTAGTTTACACAGCCAAAGTTTGCCAGGTAATTTTTGGATGTTTGATACAGAATCTGCCCTGTTGCATATAGTCAATTAGTAGCCTTAGTCAATAAAAGTACTTTTCCCCTGTGAATTACTGTCCTGTTGGCCAACCCTTTGGTATGACTGCATCATTGTATGTGCTTCACACTATTGTCATGAAAGGCATGGTGTCTCTGGATTGTGTCCATCCAAGGGAGGAGCCTGGGGAAAGAAGGTAACAACTGAATGTACTAGGTTGACTTTAGACCTGGTCAACCTTGAGTAAGTGTGGGAAGGGTGAAAAGGGATGTCATTCTGTCAGATAGTTGATAAGGGAGCAAGCAGGCTTTTTTTTTTTTCCTCCGTGTTCCTGACATGTTATACTATACACTTTTTGTTTTAACATGATAGGTGTTGTGCTCTCTTATACCATGGGAGTATGTTTGATTGGCGAGTAGAGACTGAAAGAGAAATAATCTTAGGGTATGGGTAGGTGTCCTCTTCTAAAAGCATCTGCGCTAGTGCAGGATGTTAGTGTCCTTAGCTTGCCATGTGTAATTTCTCTTAAAGAACCACCTGCAGAGTGTTTTGTGTGGATGCATTCTAGTTTGTCCCAGGCAAAATTTGCTAGGTGAGTTGATGCCCAGAATAGAAACTCCTTAAGCTAATTTGGCTGATTTAATTTTAAGTGTATTGGAGTAAACACAAACTGCTCCATTGGTGATGACATCTGGTGCAGACATGATGAGCATCCATAGACATGGACATATTTTACTAGCCCAGCTAAAGCTTAAAGAGAAGAGTAAAATACTTTTCCCTTTGAATATCTAATACCAGGAAATACCAGTTACCAACCAATATCAGCTGTCAGTGAAGGACCTGTAACAAAATCTGGGACACCTAGATGTGATGAAATCATGGATGTGGAGACAAGCATGAAGACACAGATCATGACTCATCAATCAGAAGGAAAATAAAGAGAAACTTGTGGCTTGTTGTTTTTAATTGCTAGATTTTGAGCAATCTGTGGACCTAACTCATAGCTCTTAGAGCTGTTAGTATACTACTTACCTAGTCCTTGCTGCAGTGCACGTGAGGATGTTGTGGCTTATTAAGACAGATGGAAAACAAACACTTTAAGCCCCAGCTGTCCTCAACAAGAGGCCTTTGCCTTGTGGACCTCCGCCTGCTGGGTCAGGTTGGAGTAGCCGTGGATTGGATGCAATGGATAGGGAATATGTGACTTGAGCTATTTTTCTTCTAGTCTTATAAAGTCTAAAGTAGACAACATAGAAAATCCAGTTATCTGCTTCACCACGGCTACACTAGTAAACTAGTACACTAGACAGAGGCTCTGACAGGCTGTCATCCATGTGGTTTCTTCACTAGCATGTTCCCTGACAGTTTTGCTCTCCTGCAGTGTGCTCCTCAGCATGGTGTGGGAGAGGAGCCAGGAAGCTATGGATGAGGTTGCAGTGTTTTGGGAAACTGATCTCCATGGATGTGGTTTCGGCTGTCCCACACATCCTCCCAGAGAATGGGCCCTGGTGTGTTTTATTTACTAGTGTTGCTCCAGCTTTAGGATCCGGCATGCTCAAAAGTGTCAGTAGGCTTTTTTCTCCAAGCTGCTTCTGTTGGTGTTAGGTGTGAAACATACTGCATTGCCTGCCTTGCTGTATGGAAGTGGAGGTGCCTCAACAGTCAGCGCCTGGTCTGAGACGCACTGCGGTCCATGCTACACTTTATATCCTGTCCTCTACTGAGTAGTTAGTGTGCTAATGTAAGGGAGAATTAGGACTCAGGCCATTTTTCAAAAATAGTACTAATGCATTACCTGAAAATAACACTGTTTTGTAAACACTTCATTAAAGCACTGCTTTAGGATGCTGTATACATAGTGGCAATAATTCTATGGATAATACATTGTATGTAAACAGTTCACTGACAGCTATTTTACCAAATAGAAAGTACATTTTAGTCCTAAATAGAATCTGGTTTTCATAGTTTGCTGTTTACAGCCTCTGGTGAAACACATTCAAAACACAACTCAGACCCAATGGACCCATGTCTGCATTCTCTGATATGTCTAGTGAAAAGACAAGCAGAACTTAGCCTGTTGGTTTTGTTTTAAAAGCCAGTAGCTTCAAGTGGAAAAAGAAACTGATAAGTCTAAAAATCCAAGGCTCTGCTTACTGAACGTTCTTGGAAATCATGCAGTTATCACTTGTTTTAAATCCAATCTTGTTTAAGCTGTTGCCATCAGTTTCAGAAGATCTAGGTTCAGTTTCCTCATGTTCCGCAGAGTCCCTTGACAGGTCGCTATTGACCTTAGGGGCATTTAGGCCATGTGAAAGGGACATTAATCTTAGGGGATGAATTTTCAGTCCTTTCTGAAAATCGGGCCTTCTAATACATATTTAAGTGGCCAGTCAAAAATACTGGCAATATAACATCAGTTTCAGCCTGTATTCTGAATACTGAGTCTCATCTAGAAACAGAAGAACTGGAAAATACAGTATCAAGGTGTATACATTATTTTTATTATTAAAACCCTAATTAATAATGAAAATCTCTGTTCTTAAGCCAGTTGGGATTCCAAAATGTAGGAGAACTTGAACATACGGACCTTAAGAGGAGATATTTTAATAGTTTGGAAATTGTTTTTTTCTAATGGAAAAATCTAATTTTCCCTCCACTACTGTAGGGTGAAGATGAGTCTGTCATACTTACCTGCAGATATATGCTGAAATCGGTGAAAGGGCAATGAGCTTGCAGGCAATTAGAACAACTACATGGGGAATCGCTTTACAGCACTTGCTAGGCCAATCTGATGACTTTAGCAGCCCTCATTTTTAATGAGCGCTTACATCTACCAGTGACATAAAAAAAAAAAAGTCATAATGGGTCCATTGCATTGTATTAGCTGAAACTTGATCAAGCATTGGTAGATCAAAGAAAGTGCAACTGATTAGGAGTACTAGAAGACTGTTAATACTAACATTATTATTTCTTTATTTTATTTTTCCATGTGGTTTCCAAACAAGGGGTGAATAAAAGGAATATACCAAAGAGCTTTGCATCCTTGAGCTGCAGGTTGGTCCCATGTTAGCTGATACGGAGGGGAGAAAACTGAAATAAACTGTACTAGAAGCCATGTAGGGAAGGAAAATTTCACAGGAAATTCTGGGTTTATATCTGCCACTTCACTTTGACCAAATCTGTGAGGTTCAGTAGCCGCATGGGAGTGTGCCGGTGTCCAGAAAGTAGTGAGAGGAGCCAGAGAACAGCTGCACTAAAGCATATTTCTCCCTCCTGCAGAGACTAAATTTGATGTCAAAAGACATCTAATGCATAGAAGCAGAAAGGAGTAGCTGTGGTGTTTCAAAGTTTTGGCTGTCTTGCTATGCTGTCTGGTTGCTGCTGCAGCAGTTACTGTCTCTGCTTATCAGTAAAGTGTATGGCCATGAACTGACTTTGCTGTTGTTGCTGAGGCATTTGCTATGAAAAAGGGTACAAACGAAGAGTTCCCAGTCATCACAGGGGCTGCTGTAGGCGTGATAGGATTCTTAATGAGTCCTGATTTCTGTGCATCATTAGGAATCACAGAAAAGGACAGCGCAGCCCAACTAGCACACTTTCAAATTGCTGTGACTGGGCTGCTTTTGTACATGCTGTTATGCAGAGTAGAATTGCAGGCTCAGATAATTTAAAAGGCTCTTCTAAAAACCTGCAAATTCTGGCAGTAGCTTATCACCGCTGTTTCCCATCCCATCTCTTTCCAGATATGTGTGATAAACTGGAACACACTGTTTTCTCCTGGGGCGTTGTATTGACATAACAGAAGAACTTGTCAGGGAAGAACATTTCTCAGGTACAGTGCACTGAAGTTCCTCAGATGCTGACTGGCTCCATTTTAGTTGGAACTGGATAAACATAAATGAATTCCACATCTATTTTGGCAACATGACCTTGAAGGTAGCAGGGCCAGCAGTCTTCCTCCAGGATGAAATGCGGATCTGCTGCAGCTGGAAGAAGGATGGGTAGAATTGCTGGGTACTTATGAATGTTGCATCTGGTGCCTCATGCCCAAAGGCTGACAGATTAATCCTGTTTGTCAGTGACTGTTTACTCTTTCTGTACCATCCCAGGTAAGGCATGCATGTACGTACACATGCATTCAGCAACACAAGGAGAAAATGATGTAAAATACTAGAGATGCTCAAGATCCAGTGATTGTCTCCAAGAAAAACCTTGGCTTCATAGGCATACATGCTAGCTTTTCCACTTTGTGACCTAATCCTTTATTTTCACTTAAAAAGTGAGTAACCCTCAATAAATTGTTATTGGCAGCTGGGCCGGAAATCTAGGTAGTATAAAGGTAAGTTCTGCACCATTTATTTTTTTTTCTTTAGTTTCCTTCATCTTTTTCTTCTCTCCAACAAGTATCATCATTGTCCCTTTTACTAAGAAAGTTTCTGTGGCATTTAGATCTGGCCAGGTTTCGTGACAGAGTGGGATTATCACAGGTTATTCACATAATCTCCTTTGAAAAATCTTAGTTTCAGCAATTTACCCTGACTTCCACCCATAAAATAGTGGTTCTTGTACATCTCCACAGACATCAGTTTAATTTAGTTGGTTCAAATGGCCAATTTCTGTATGCTTTATATGCAGATGGGGAATCAGGAGCTATAGCAGAAGACTCGCATTCACTTCCCACAACGGCGAATTTAATAAATTCTGCTAGTCCCAGTCTAGGCTTGGGCCTCTCATCACATGCATAGGTACAGTACCCCAGTTTGTTTGGCTTTCCAGCCAGTTGGTGTTCCCAGGGGCTAGGAAATCTTGCCCTAGCAGCTAGGTCTGGAATTTGGGCTGCCATTTGTCTTTTGCTAGGTTAAGCCATCATTTCTAAACCAAAAGAATGTTCAGCTCTGCTATCTGCAATGTAACTTGAATTGTTTTTAATCCTAACAGAGATGTGAGGTGGTTGTATATATCTGTCTATATAAAGGCTTTTAGCTTTTTTTTTTCTTTTTATACAAATAAGCACGTGGTGTTTCAGGGTTTTTTTTAAACAGATCAGGTTGATAATTTTTTATATGGAGCTCTTGGGAATGTGTGTGTGGGATAAATGATAATTGATTAAGGGTGACAAGTTCAAAAATCACAGTTCCCTCAGAAGTTAAATCTCTAGTTTTCATTTGCATTAAGACCCTGGAAGTCCTAAGCAGAGTAACATGAGTGCTAACATGGAAGAAAATCGGGCTAATATAGTGGGTGACAAAAGTGAAAACTAGCACAGAGATCACGGGTGGGAGAATTCAGGATCAGTGGTCCTTCTGCAGGTGTAGGGAGTAGAAATTCTAACCTGCTGGATGGCCAGAAGCCAGACATCTAAACTGTCAGTTTGCAATCCTCCCCTTTGTAGAAGAGATATTGCAGAAATACTGCTTGCTGTGTGAATTGGAATAGGATGCTGGAATATGTGCAGCACTACATACATAACTATGGTAATTTGTCTTTGTCCATTCCAATAGTTAGCACTGAGGTTCACAGATTTAAAGCGCTGTTTTAAAGAACCTGTACTTGATGGAGATTTTTAATTTTCTGTCTTGAGCACCTGCCATGTGCCCAGCATTAGTCTTTCAATGAATCACTGGTTTTGATGGAAGCACATTTAGATGAAGACTTCTGAGCTTCCAAAGGCCCGCTTCCTTCTGAATCAGAACCCTTCTTCCCCATGCCTCCTACATTAATATGGCATTTCCTGTCTCTGCAGTGCTCCGTGGATCTGCTAGCAGTCAAGCCAAGTCTAGCGCATAGCCACAGGTCTGAGCAGAACTCGGTAATGCCATGGGGGCTGTACTCCCTGGCCCTCGCCTCCAATTTACCTGGTGAACTTTGTGGAGACCTGGTAGGGAACATGGTGCTCTCCCTAAGTTTCAGCATAGGTCTCCCTCAACTCTGTGGCCCTTCTGTCCTCAGAGGCACAATGGAGATGGCTTCTTTTTGCCTCGAGAGGAGCTGAGTAATGAAAAATTAGAAAGTCCTGGTGGTGGTGTTTATCCCCGTGCAGTTATTCCTTTTCCTTTCATGGAACAAAGTTGCTATAATAGCATTTTTCTTTGCAGGCGGAATTGGAAATACAGAAATAAATTATGGAGAACCAGGGTGTCTCCCATCAGAATAAATATTTAATGAGAAACAAGGGTTGTGCTCATTCGGAGTCACAAGGACTGATACTGAAGTACCATCTGTATGTTAATTTTAATGTATAAAATATATGCTTGGACTTAAAAATGCAGAGTGAACAGCCTTAAGGGCAAATGTGTATTGTCTGTGACAGCTGTCTCTGTGGGTGATGATAATGTAAAAAATTCTTTTTTTCCAAGCCATTTGAATTTACCCACCAATCAGTCAGGAAACAGAGGAATCTTAAAGTACTTTCTCCAAGAATTGCTTTGGAGAAGTATGTTCCTTCATGTTGTATCCAGACTGTGTTCACTCTAACCAGCCTCTCCAGCTTTTTTTAACTCTTCCTAGTTCAGATTAAAAAAAATATCTGAATAATGATACACTGGTTTTCTTAGTGTTGGAACAACAAACAGAATTCATATAAAACGTGTCTGTTAGTATGTACAGGCGTGCTAGTTAACGCGAATTAACTGGTGACTGTTACAAGTTACTTGCAACTTACAAGTTATTTTCAGGTTAAAATGGGAATGAAAGGCATGATCTTGTAGTTTGCAGCTCACCTTCCCAAATACATGGGATGTTGAGCAGGCTTGTGCTTTGTAGAGTTCTGGAACAATTACTCGTTTCTTTAGGCAACACGAGAGAGAATAAATCCTGGTCTCGTTTTCCTTACCTCTCACAACTCTTAAATAATTGGTCAATCTATTGCAGTAGCCAGGATGTCCCATGCCCATGTGACTTGTCATTTAGACTGTGGGATCCCTTCCCTGCTAGCTTACTTCGATCTCTCCTCATTCTGTTCCTCCATCTCACCAAAAGCCCGTGCCTTTCTCTTCAAAAGTCTCTGTCAGATATCTCTGAGCTTTTGTTTGCCTGTTTTGAGGGTTTGCTACCTGCCTGAAGGTAAAGTCATTTGAAATAGTTTCTCTGTTCAAACTTCTATTTGGAATACCTATTAATTTTCCAAAGTGCAGTCATTAAGGCTATAATATCTAATGGTTGCTTTGTAAATGTCCTTGGACTGGAGAGAGATACGTAATTGGGGCCTCTAAAGCTTATGACTAACTCACTATGCATTGATGCGTTCAGTAGTTTATCCAGTCCATAACAAGGAGGTATAAATAGACTCTGAAATCATTGCATAACAGTAGAATTGCCTACAGTTTAGAATAGAGAACACTGGCAGTCCCCCAGTATGGCCGGTAACGCATTTTGTGAACTTGGATGATCTCTGTCTGCCTCATTTTTTTCATTTCTAAAATGGAAATAGTAGTATTTGCCTAGCTCGCACTGACAGTGGAAAAAACTTTTTTTCAGTGCTTTCCAATTCACAGGTAAAAGGATTGGGAGACAGAAACGTGTTTAAATTATTACTGAAGAAAAATCTCAGGTCTTTTACGTGAAAGGAGATCTTCACGTGTTCAAAATAAAACGAAGGGAACAGGCGTACTACGTTAAAACACTAGTTACAGACTCAGTTCACAGCAGACTGTTAAGGACAAAAGTTATCATTATTTCTATGTCTAGGTCTCCCTTCATATGCTTTTGTTTAGAGAAGAACTGTAACACAATCTGTTCTCTTTCATTGTTTGGTTTGTGCAGGCACAGGCTTGCTACAGGAAGTGGTATATCTAGTGAGTCAGGGAGCTGATCCAGATGAGATTGGACTAATGAATATAGACGAACAACTTCCAGTCCTAGAGTACCCTCAGCCTGGTCTGGACATCATCAAGGTACAATTTATTGCAAAGAAAGTCTTTCAGCATTTGGATCTGTCTTTCCTTGGTTGCATATTTATCACTTCATTTCACCCTGTGTCCTTGTCCTTTTCATCACTGGACTTGCTCAGTTTGTTGGAATGATTCAGAGCATTATCAGGTTATTTTAAAATTGCTTTTATTAAGCTTTATTATACTCTATTTAATGCTTTAGGAGATGTTTCTCCATGTCCTAAATATCTTGGCAATGGGTTTCCTGAATAAAAGTTCCAGGCCTCCCTTGGTTGTGTAAACAGAAGCTGCCCAATTGAGGAAAATCTGCTTTCATCCCTTCCCTGAATTTGCAACAGAGGAACTACAAATACAGAGATCTATGGATCTGTAGACCCACTACTCTGCATTTATACATCTAAATCCTTAGAGACCCAGGATCTGTGGATCTCCAGACTCTGTAGGTGTAGTTTGAGGAGTTTGGAATATTCTGCATGAAATGACTTCCACGCTACTGAGAATCAGTGGGAGACTAGTGGCATGGCATATAAGTATGATCTTGTCATTGCTGTCACTACTCCTGATATAGAGATATCTTGGAATGATTAGGCAAAAGACTGGGCTCCATCCCAGAACAGCTACAGTGCTTGTTGAATTGAGCTAGCTAAGACTGGGACAGATACATTTTAAGCTGCTTCTGGTCAATGACAACTGTAGCATCAGTCTACTTCTGGCTGAGAGTATTTAGAGGTCAGAGGTTGCTTTTCTTTTCATCTGTGTGACACCTAGTCCAATGAGACCTCAGTGCTACCCTGATGCAAATAAGCGGTGGCAATAGTGAGAGGTTTAGTTTGAGATTACACACTGTTATCTATACTACGTGCTAGCAACTTGATCCAATATGGATTTATGCAGTTTTTAACTACTGGAAGATGATTTGTGTCGTAAGATGATTTTGTTTCAAATTACAGAAAAATACTCTGTTTGAAAGATGTTCACATGCTCAGATAAAACTTCAGGTTGTCTTGGCCTAATTCTGAGGATAAAATAAACTGCAAAAGTAAAATTTTGAAGTGAAGAAGTTTTCAGAGCTTCTAATCTTTTCCAAGAAATTTCAGTGGAAGCATTACTGCAAACAAAGTTAGTTTGCTACTAAGAATCTTCAACTATGACACTCTCTTTTCTGGAGAAGGTCCTACAAATGAAAGTACTTTGAAAATAGAAGAGGGGGGGGGGGGACCAACAAAACCCCAACACATTATCCAGCCTTTTGATATTTAAAAAACAGATGTAACTCCCTGACCTAATATCTAGTCCCAGACCCCTATTAATTTAAGAAGTGAATTTGTGAATGTGACTCAGTGCAGTAAAGGACTTCAGGTATGACGGTTCAGGACAGCTCAGATGTGCCAAAAACTAATGCACAATAAGAAATGTTTGTCTGCTTTATTGTAGGAACTGACATCTCCTCGCCTCATAAAAAGCCACCTACCATATCGATTTTTGCCTTCAGACCTCCATAATGGCAATTCAAAGGTAAAAATGAAATGAAATCATGTTTGTTTAACTATCGGCAATAGTTAAGTGCTTTGGGAAACTCGGGATGGGGGAAAGCTTTCAATAAGATGACTTTTTTTTTTTCCCCTCGCCTGTCATAGGTAATATACATGGCTCGCAACCCCAAAGACCTGGTGGTGTCTTATTACCAGTTTCACCGCTCCCTAAGGACCATGAGCTACAGAGGAACATTTCAGGAGTTCTGCAGAAGGTTTATGAATGACAAGTGTAAGGAGCTGTTCTCTCTGCACATGCTGTTACACATTTATTTTCATCTCTGCATTCCTTCTGCAAGTACAGAAATGAACTGGATAAAGGTGCATTTGTTTTGCATATACAGCAAGGAGGTTGCTACAGAGTACTGTGTGGACTTAGATTTGTCCATGCAAACTATGGCCATGCATGTAAATAATTACCTTACAATATTTGACCCCATCAGCTCAGCGGTGTTCTACTTAGCTCAGGCAAAACTCTGGGCTACTCTTTTAAAATTCAGTTTATGAGGTACCAGGTACCTTGTGAAAAGTGGTGAATGCTCCCAGCATCATGTGATTTCAGTGGTACCTCACTGTTAGCTACTTCGCAGGAGTCTCAAGTGTTCCTCAGGCGTTTTTCTTCTGGTAGTTCCTTTAATATTTCTATTTCATCCAAAAACTCAGGGTTTGTCCCTTGCAAGGTACCAGTTAAGAAAAATATCTAGTTTGCATGAGATTGATCTGGAGTACATCCATAAGTTGAAGTGAGCCCTGTAAGGCAGCAGTTGTGGGCTTCTGCTGTCTGAAAAATACACCCCTATAATGAGAATATACAATAACCTGCTTTACAACAACTCATCAGCTGCTTACCCAGTAACTCCTTTGAGCGAGGGCTGTTTCATGACACACACACCCACTGTGTTCCCACTCAGGCTGCCCTGCCTTAAGGAGCTCCGTTGCACTAACTCAGTAAACTCATAGGGAGGACAAACCCTATGTTCTCACATAACTTGCTGGCACTAGGCCTTTTGCCAACGGATTGCCACACTTTCTAGCTAGGAAGAGAAAAAATTTTTACTGCCTTCTGTTTCTCTACAAAATCTTCTCTGTGATACCTTAATGTTACACTAAGAATTCACCATGTACCTTGTGCTCTGAGAGCAGTATCTCCCCTCGATACAGTGCAGCAGACTTTTTCCTTCAACCTGGAATTTGATGGAGTTGATGCTAAAGGAGCTGCATAATACTAAAGGGAAGAAAAAAGTAAAAGCCTACCAGTGGAGGTTATTTAACAGGCCTTAAAAACGTTTGCTACTTTCTTCTGCAAGTTTGTGCAGGGAGGGTAAATGCTGTCCTTCTATTCCAACCCACCTTTGGCTTTTTCTTTTGCATTCCCTGATGTTTGTAGGCCGTGATCAGGAACTTCTAGACTGGAGACATATGAAAGACATATTAGAATGTCTTCTAAGATAGGAGGAAGGTTCTGTACTCTTTTTTCATATAAATATCCCAAGAGTTATTTATATCTTCATCTTGTAGCAGCTAGCTGATTTATCACAACCTTACAGAGTCAGGAAAACATCGCAGCATGTTCTGTGTCCATAATTGTGCAAATGGAGTGTTTTGTAATACAGTAAATTTAGCATTTAGCTAAATGTTTGCATCTCATGGAAGCAATGCAGCAGCAAAAAAACTTTCAGGAGGAGTCAAAGTACTGCTAGAGGGAGAAGCACTGAGCCCAAATGATACAATCCCACTCTTTTTACCCCTCCTTCTACCTGACTATCTTGAAACAAATTCAGTGCATGTTAGCTATATTGTTTGAAAGCATACAGTTGGATAGGGATTGGTCTTGAATATTCTAATTCTTTGGCATTATACTCTAAAGCTTAAGGGAGTTTCTTACAACAACCATAGGTAAACTCTAATAACATAATCTAAATGGATTCTTGCCCTGTGCTATTAAGAGCAGCTAGGAATGCTTTTTGCTTGACTCATGCGTTAGCTTCAGGTGTGAATTTCTTTAGGGGTGTATGGAATGCAAAGACCAAAAATGGAATTTTTCTGATACCTTTATAAAAATTGAAAATGACTCAGTGGATTAAAATAATTTGTCTATGAAACTGATCTCTTTGTCTGTTAAAAATGTTCCAGTTACCAAAATGAAACAATTCTTTTGAAAGGGAAAAGATGGCTTCAAAATACAAAACTAAAAAGTTTAATATTTTCCTATAGCTGCTTTGCTGTAAAGGTAAAATTGACCAAAAAATATTGGGAAAGAAAGTGAAAAACTGCTCATTGTATTTGCTTAACTCCTGCCTTGATTATCTGAAGTACTTTGGGGGAATTTATCACTGGTAACAAAGAAATATGCAGGATGTATTTCTCTTTGGGTTGTCTTTCTGGTAATATTGGCAGCAAAAGACATTATCTACATAATAAATACCAGTGTCTGAATCTCTGCTAGAAACACATAAATTAACTGAAATCAGTGCAAATGTGGACTTTATCAGAGAAGTAGAAAACAAAGGAGGAAAGTTTTGGGGGAAGGGTTAAGGCTTCTAGTAGCCACTGCTTCAGCAGTGCTGGGAGCACAAACCCTCCCAGCATAGCACCTCAGCTTTTCTTCAAGTCCTAAATCCCACACAGCAGATGTGGGGAACTGCAGACAAGCTGCTGGTGGCATGCAGGAGGTAGGAGGCGTAAGTTTTTCACCACTGGCAACCCTGCATGCTGGGCCTGCTCACACCTTGTGATATATGGGAAGTACCGCATCACATCACTCTAAGCTTTCAGGAGCACTCAACACCTCGTGGGCATCTGGTTGTAGTCTGGATTTCTTGTGTAATTGAGAAAACTTACCACAACATAACTGAAACTGTGTTCTGGCATATCTAAGAAGTTGTGTGGAAGCATTCAGAAAATACCAATAGAAGACAACACGTCCTAGATTTTAGTGGGGGGCAAAAGATGTAATGATAAATAGAATATTCTGTCAGTACAGCCTATGTTTTGGGGAATGACCGTGAAGCATTTTTGTAGGTCTGTTTCCTCAGTACTTCTGTAATTAAGAAAGGACAATGGTTGTTAACAATTTGTTGTCTGTAATAGACGATGCTCTGTGGAACTTTCCATGAATGCTGTATCTAGCTTCTAAGTGAAGGAAGCTGCAGTATGATATGTTAGTTGCAGGAGTTAACACAGGTTGGAGCCACTGGAAATTTGCCTTCTGCAAAGCTATCTGTGTAATTTTTATTTTGGCTCAATTTCCATTCAATAGTCAGGTGTCATTAATACTGAGCTCCAAGAGGTCCGTCATGAAATATGGTGGCATTTTCAGTTGAACATTTTGCCTTTATGGTAAGCAAGTTCTTTTGAATATTCCAAACCGAAAGGAAAACTCTTAATTAAGTTCCTTGCTGTGCATGGCAATGGGTCAAAACCAGACGCTGTTCTCCTGGGGCTACGAACCATTCCAGTTAATTTATTTTTCTCCTTTTTTTTTTTCCTTTTTGAAAAGGGCTTAATAACAATAGTGTTCATTTTCCTCATGCCAATCATAATGTCTTTGTAGTAGGATATGGTTCGTGGTTTGAACATGTGCAAGAGTTTTGGGAACATCACATGGATGCCAATGTACTTTTTCTCAAGTATGAAGATATGCATAAGGTAGGTTAGATGTAGCACAAAGGTATTTTAATTACGCTTGGCATCATAGTGTTTAAAATACATAAAGTACAAAATTTGCTGCTTATGTCTGTATTTGGGCTGCCTGATGTCTGATACCATCTTTAAAGCACTGACATTCAATAGCTTCTATGGACATCAGCAGTTTCATAAAGGTAGTAATTTACTCAGGAACCTGCCTGCATCCATAAGGCACTAAACTACTCACAGAGAAGGCAGAGATGTGAACTGTTCAGTGCTTGCTACACTCAGCCCTGGGCATGCATTTAAAAGAAATGTCTTGCAGTGTGTGCTGTATCAGTGAGGAAAAAAAAGTATATCATCAGTGTTTTCCCCTATATATTTGGCATTCATTCTGATTATTTGGTTGTTCGTACTGTCTTCTGTGAAACAATGTTGAAAACAATTAAGGATGATAGTGTAGCATAAGGTGAACATAATTATTGGGTCCTTACAGTAAGCTGGCTAACAAATCCACTTCATTTATAATCAGAAATTTAGTGGAAATACTACATAGAACATTGGTTTCCATTTCCTATTGTAATAATATATTTTTGAGAATTAATGAAAATACTTCAAAATGTTTATTTGACTGGAAAACTAATGCAAACATAGGAAAAACCCAGCTCCTATCTCTAAACCCACAAAAAGGCAGAATCAGGGTAGAGCTCATTAAAGCCGAGTAAATGATAATTTCGGCTTTACTGAGCCGTCTGGTGGCATGGGATGCTAAAAGAAGACATAATACAATCAGAATAATTAAAAAAATTTAGTAGAAATTATTTCAAACCCATGGTTTTGAATAATGATATATTCCTAGCTGTGCTCACTGATGGATGCTGCTGAAAGCTGGTGGCATCCCATTATCTTTCTGCTTCCTGATAAACATTGCTCTCTCGTCCTTGTAACTCCAGAAGTCTTACTCATACTGAGGAACCCTGGAGTTCTGGATATATAAATTAATGACTGCTTATTCTCAGAGGCCACCTTACTAAACCCTTTCCATCTACATGAATACAGTCCCAGAAGCTAACAACAAAGGAACATTTGTAGTCATTTATTTTACCAAGATGAAAATCAAAGTAACTTAATTCTTCCAAAATAGGCTGGTATTGCAAAGCAATCAGTTAAGGGTGTGGTGTTGTCTGAAGTGGGAAGCATCACAATTTCTTTGCAGTTCCCCCGTTCTGATATATGAACAGGTGAGCTTACATGGCCATGTTCTCTGCCAGCCTGACTTACCCTGATTACTTGGAATGTGTTTATTTTCATCCAATTGGAAGGTGGCAAAATTTTGAGACAGTGGTGTTTCTACAACTTCTGCATTTGTATATTTTACTCATCAGGATATAACTTACTTTGAAATAGCTAAATGACCTTTTTAAAATGAGTTTAAAATATTGTAAAGTAAACTGTTTTTTTTAATACTCTCTTACAGGACCTAGCAACAATGGTTGAGCAACTGGTGAGGTTCTTAGGAGTTTCCTACGACAAAGCACAGTTGGAATCCATGGTGGAACACTGCCATCAACTCATTGATCAGTGCTGTAATGCAGAAGCACTTCCTGTTGGCAGGGGTATGTTTAAAACCCACAGTAAAACTCTTATTGTGGAAGTCGCAAAAAGCAACTGACAACTTATTAACCTCCAGGATGTGTTGAGAAGTTGGGGAAATCTTGCTGTGTAAATGATGGGAGGTAACTGACTTGATGCAATTTGGGGGTTGGTTTGTTTTGAAGTCAAGTTAGGTAGAGGTGACTAAAAAGGATGGAAGCATTCAAGATCAACAGTGTATATTCAACAGCGTGAAAACCAGTCTGTTAAGAGAATCTTTGGCTTACATCAAGGGATGAGCTATTCATGCTGAGAAGACTGCACCACTCCTTCTGACCTTTGGCATGTCAAAGCCCACACAATTTCATACAGTTTATCCTGGCCTGAGCCCTTGTGTTTAAGTGTATCAGATTTTCTAGAATAGCAGGTAATTCTAACTTGAAGGCATCAAATGACAAGGAGCTGTAGTTTTCCTTATAAGCTTTTTCTTTTCATTATCTACCTCAGCTGTTTAAAATGTGTTTAGCTTCTAGGTGTTTATTATGGTGAGGTTTTTCTCTAGTGCCCTTCAAACTGCTGATACATCTGTCCTTTGATGTCAAGAAATCAAGTTCTTTCTCAGTCTTCCTTCTGATAAGCATAAAAGAGTCATCTCAGTTAAGTCTCACTCAAATTATTTTCTGTAGGCTGCTTTACAGTACTTCACAGTTTTTTTTAAAAATGAGGGCATAAGATCAAGATGGAGAATTCCTATGTCAGCCTCACAAATGCCTTACCTCAATATAAAATCCCTTTATCCAATGATTTAATCTAGTTTTAACTGGAACTTTCTCTCCCCGTCTCCCTTGTTTGTCCATCCATGGCCACATTAGCACTTTTTGCTGCAGCATCATACTTGAAGCAGTGTTGTTTATCCTGACCACAAAGGCTTTTCAGAGGAGCTAATTTGCAGGTTCTTGTCCCTTACTCAGGGAGCATGACCTGAATACTTTCTTCTTAGGTTTCTGTCTAGGAGCCCATTCCATACTACCTCCTTCAGCCAACCTTCTTGTTATCTGCAGATTTTAGCAGCTGTAATTTTTATATTTTCAAATCTCTGGTAAAAATACTGAATATCTTCAGTCCTTCTTGACTGCTAATTTTGAGTAAGCCAGTTTATTATTATCGTGCATTTTTTTTGACATTATGTAGTTTTATTAAAAAAACCTAAAATCACATGCCTTATAAAAGTCTATTGTATCTTTGAATTCACCTTTGATCGGTCAAACTGCAGTCTTACCAACACTCTGTCAGGTTGGTTTGAGAGCAAGTTTGCTTTCCCATGAAAGCTGGTTCACTGGTATTCTGTACTACCTTTGCGTCTCTCTTGGCAGAGCCTTGTGCCAGTTTTCCATTAGTTAGCTCAGACTATTGTCAGAGTAACTGATGCCAGGATAACTTGTCCTGTTTGTATGTTGGCACAAACCTTTCAGAATGTCAAACTTGGAAAAAAGCCATTGTTCACACCTCCTGGCTTTTATCTGTGACTTTGCACACCTGGCATGGAAAGACTCTTAGTGGGTTATGTAGGGGCTATACGCTCCGTTTATTACAGTAGGATCAGGAAACCAGATTCCTGCAGGCAGTTCTCTCTCATAACTGTGATATGGCATGTCTTTTTGCCCCAGTTCGCTTATGGTAAATGATGAATTCTTGAAATAAGTATCTCAAGTTTGCTGGCTTGAGGTAAAATTCTGGTGAAGACAAAGGAGTTAGTAGTTCCACTGAAAGACCTAATATATTCCCTATAGTTTCTGGCAGAGTCTCCGCTGAACGGTGTGTTTTCCTGCTCTTAGCTATCTTGCTTTCAGCTCCAATCCTACCCTCCCCTTGCTACTTCAGGCTGAAAATTCCTCATGTAATACAACTTATATCTTGTGTGAAGACAAGAGACCATCTCGTTTGCAGTAGGATTTTATGGTGCATTGCCTAACTGATTGCCAACCCGCTTCTCTGCTCTGAAGACAAGAGCACAAAATGAGTCTGGTAAGGCATCCTGAGGGCCTTGGATAAAGTTTTCTATGTCAGTGCAAGATTTTACAAACAACAGAGCTGCGTTCTCCTCTGTTGACTTGCATGTAAGACAAAACCCTAGGCTTGTTCCAACCTCCATGATCTGGAGACGTGTGGAGCAGCAGCACTGCCATGTGCTACGCACAGCCCGAAGCCCCGCTGCTTGTCCCGTGAAATCCAGAAAGGCAGCTGTGAAAGAAAGGTGAGGCTGTCAAACAAGAGAAGAGAGAACAGAGCTGCTGGGGCAACCTTCCACAGGCAGAAAGGTCCACTACTGTCTCTGCTGGCCAGATCGTCTCCATCCAGATAAACGGGGTGATGCTCACTTTTGCTGCATGCACCATTCTGTACATGGTGTTGGTGTTCCTTGTGCTGTAGTGGAGCCTGCAAACCCCCCCGGTCAAGGGTCAGTATACCATCTACAAAGCTTTCAAAACCAAGCCTCCATTTTGTAATAGAGAAGGAAGGGAGCTACAGCAGTTATTGTAATATTTTGTCATTTGTTCACTGTGTGCTTTTTATTAAAAATATCCTTATTTTGAATTTCTTTTGTTTACTGTCTCTGGCTTTTACAATATTTGTTACTTCAGAACGCAGCTTCATTAGCAGTGCTTTGTTCCTTCTCTGTTCGTTTCTGTGACAAAGAATGGTGGCAATAACATGACAGCTTATTGTAATTTGTTTCAAATATTTTTAATTTGTCAGTTACATTTACTTTCTTATTTTGCTTTATTTTAGTTCTTCATTTTTTTTTCTTTTAGCACATTGATCTTTACTCTGAAGATAACCCTGAGCTGCTGTGAAAGCAGAACAATGATTAGATATGTTACTTATTTTTGACTCTTATCACATCATAATTTACACAGTTGCATGATTCAAATCAGAAACCAGGTGGGTGACTATTTGACAAGCTATCGATTCGTATGGTTAAAAAAAAAAAAAGATGTTACAAATAATCCACTGCATATGTCCTTTGTAAAACTTGTCATTTGTCCATACATGTTATTAGGGACTTTCAGAAATAAAAGGCTTATCTTTCCCAAGCAGAGGAAGAAAAAGTTTGTTATTGAAAGGGAAATACAGGCTTTTATGTTTCATGCTGTACTTCATGCAATTATAGTTGCCAGAGCAAAATTAAAATCAGTATCAGATGTTTATGATTGCAAGTGTTTTCTTAATGGGTTTTATTTTTGGTACAGGAGAAGTTTGGTGAAAACAACAAAGGATGCATTTTCAGTCAGTTTCAGGTTCTTTTGATCCTGAAAACAAACCAGAAAGCTATCATGCCTTCAGGAGTTAGAGGAAAATCCTGATTTCATAAAACAGCCCTTGCCACACATACTACACCATCATGTTAATATGTAATTTGTAGATGTTTCAGACAGTTTTGTCCTTGGACTCAATTACAGAGTTGCTGCATAAAAGCAATGGTAATTAAATTAAATGGGTATTCTTCTTATGCATCAAATGCATAATTAAGCTCCCTGCATGTAGTTTTGTTCTTGCTGTTATGATTAAACTCTCTGGTAGCACAGTCCCAATTCTCCTTTCATTTATTCCAGTTGAACAAGCCTGGATTTTGTCTTTCTTTATATCCAACATAAATGAGAAGAGAATTGGGCCTCTCAGTCTGGTTACTCCATGGGGCTTATTCACCAGCAAGTTACCCTGGCTGATGTTGAGTTAAATGAATTTGGGACTGCAGTGAAACAGTGGCTGCAGCTTTGATTGGTGGTTTCAGCAGCGTCATCAGGTTATGTTACGAGTTGGGTTCAGTAGAGTAGAATAATACTCCATGCAAGGAAAAAGTGTTAAGTGTCCGTACTGCATCCACCAAAAGCTTCCTATTCCTCATGTACAAAATTAAAATTTAAATGGTGCAAACTGGGTGCATGCCACTTGTTCTCTTCTACAGATATAATCTAGGCACTCCTATTTAACAAATAATACACTGAAGGCACAGTAATTTTGAAATGTACTATTGTTAGTTGTTGGAATTATTAAACAGCCATAGTTTGCACTGAAACCAGAAATCCACTTTTAAATGAATACCCAAACCAAGATCTGTATTAATTTCTGATTAAGGCTAGTGCAAAATCTCAGAAAAATCTGAATCCTTCCTGTATAATACTCAGCTGATGTAGATGACACGGTGTATGGTACTTATTTTAAGGCTTTTTTTTTTTTTTTTTTTTTTTTTTTTTTTNGTAGCAGGGGAATTGGGTAAGACAATAAACAGCCTTAGGTCTCATTGAGCTTTCAATGAAAGCTCAGAGTGATTAGCATCTCACAGGCGATACTTTGTGCCCTGCACAATTAGACTGTAGATACCTGGTGCCCTGTTATGTCTGCTCTCTGACTTGTGTTCCTTCTCTGTGTTTCAGGACGAGTTGGGCTATGGAAAGACATCTTCACTGTTTCAATGAATGAGAAATTTGATTTAGTTTATAAACAGAAGATGGGAAAATGTGACCTCACATTTGATTTTTATTTATAAAAATGCATGCATATGATATCCAAATATAGCTAGAAGTGCTTTATGCATTCATTTATTACCTGCTGGACAAACTACTGTAGCTATTATGTGTAACAAGATTTAAAGAAAGAAAAACAATCTAAGTAAACCATATCAGATACAATTATCTTTGATCCTAAACAGCTGTTTATCTTCTAGTATTTTAATCTTTTGTCCACATGCAAGAACTTCCTAGATAATACTAGAATATTCAGCTGTTATGGAATGTATTATATACGTATAAGGTATGTATCATATATGCAACTAGAATGTACACCTTTTCAGCCCCACATTGATTATTTAATGTGTTTTATAAAAGCTTTTCACTAGAACCTAAAATAAATGTCCGTAAACCAAATAAAAAATTATTTCAGAGGGAAACAAGGAACAGGCCAAAACTGTATGCTAGAATGATCTCAGGGGTTAATCGTCACATTTATTTTTATAGCAGGTATACCAAGTATAAATAAATCCCATTCCAAAATAGTAACTGATCAAAGTGGGGTTCACATTAGGTTTTGCACACCCTTACCTGTGTAATTTGAGTAGGTTCTGTGCACTGGCACACTCTGCAAGACAGGCCTTGTTATGAAATATAGCTGCGATTGTCACTCTAATCCCCAAACCCACCCATGCTTTTGTGGTTGACAGCGCACAGCTGTTTTCCTGATGGATGAAGCTCAGCTCCATGCCGAAGGTCAGCAAACAGAAGTTTCTTAAGCCCCCAGCTCTAATTCAGTCCCTCAAAATGGGGCTTAAAAGCAAGGCATCTGGTGCAGGGGCTTTCCTGAGGAATCATATCGCTTTCCTGTGTAGATGTGAATTTCACCCATTAGATACAGTAAGAGAAGATCAGGCGCGGGATATCCTCTAGTTCCACTACAGGTTAAGGGCACTTAGCACTGTTTACAGTTTGTGCTACTGGACTCCATCAGATCTAAGTGGAAGATGAATATACGTGCCAGTGCAAGCAGGCAGAGGAAACAGCAGCACTGAAGGAAAAGAGTTTAAAAATATACCACCAGGTGGGAGTATTGCACAAATATTCATGCAGAATACAGTTGCAGTAACTGTTAGCCATGGCTGGTCTGGATTATAATCAGGATTCAAGTTTATTTCTATATCTTTTTTGATTCTCTATGACAGGTACACAAACAGCCTGAAGCAGGCTACTATCACTGTAAGTGTCATGAGAATTATTTTATTGTTCCATTAGGTAATGACGTCTATGCTTTTTAGGTTCTCAGCTGCAGGAGACCCGTTTTTGCTAGTCAAATATTCAGGCTCACCAAAAGCCATGAGGAAGGACTAGCAGATTTTTAGTGTTTCAGTTCTGTTGGGAAGCAAACTGTCAGTTCAGCAACTGGCAAGTGGTGTAGCATGATGTGGCTTGACAGCACTTTTCCTTGTATATTTGTGAGTGAAAATGCTTTCAGTGAAATTTTATTTCTATTTTTATATTTTTTAGTACTGTATGAATATTAAGCACTACACATTATACTTCTGTGCTTGCTTGCTTATTGAATAAAAGATGTGTTCCATGCATTGTGGTTCACTTATTTTCTAGACCTCCTACTCAGGTCAGGTAGTCGTACAAGCCACCGATCCTCTCCCGTATGCACATCTCCTAACTTACGACAGAAGAACCACAGAAGGATGGCATCAACTCAAACCACCATCTGGCCCAATGAGCTGTCTCTGACAGTGGCCCGTAACGAATGCCTGGGCGAGAGTACAATAGGAAGCACGGGACTCTGTGAGTATCTGTGTGTTTAATAGCCCTCCACAGGGTTTTCTTCCCCTCGTGCTGGTACTAACAGCATCCCGTGGCAATGTGTTATTTATCTAAATACACACTGTATGAAAAAGGATTCATTTGCTTAGAGACTGCCACTAGATACTGTAATTTGGTGTTCCTTTGTTCTTGCATTATGACAGATGATACACAGTCACTGTTCAATCCACGTGATATTTTACACGCTTTTATCTTACACCTCTCAGGCAACTCCATGCTGAGAAGTCCTATGAGTCTCTGTCATACAGGAGACCAAAACCCATAAACTACAACAAGCTGCAAGAAGACAGGAGTAGGAGAATTCCTTCTTGCTACAGAGAAACACAAAATCTTCCCACAGTTCCTGCAGATTAGAGTCAGAAGAAAATTTCATTAGCACCAAAAATCTAGTTAAATCACTTAATCCTGAGTATATATGAGCAACACATCCTTACTGGCTGCCTCAAAGGCTTCTCGCATATCTGAAGACACCAGGGAATCCTACTCCCAATTCCCAGGCACAGGCTGTCTCCTTTGATACAGCAGATGACCGCCCCCAAAGCCAAAAATGTTCTAAGGCCACATTTGTAATGGTCGGGTGTACACACGTGCCATTGCCAAACTGAGCCTGTGCAGAGGGCCACCAGCTACCAGGCTGGGGGCGGAACGGCTAGTTTGGCCGAAAAAAGCATTTCCTTGTCATAGAGAGTAATAGGTTCTGTGACAATCTATTGTGCTGCTGTGGAGCACTGCTATGCTGGTGCTCCTTGTTTTTGACAACAAAGTTCCTGTGTGGCAGGAATCTGCTTTCTTGGACCAGAAAGACTGTCCTCAGCCTGAGCTATTTCCTACCCCTTAACTCTGTTGCCTTCTGTGCTATTAGGTGAGAGTCATTCAAGAGTTGAAAGCCCATTCCCACAGAGGCATGCTGAAATTCTACTTTTGGATCTCTGGTCCTTGAAAGCATTTCAGCCTTTCTGTTAAAAGCCATAGGTAGTAAGCTCCTTCCTATTATGACAGCTTGAACTTTCAGGACTTGGCCAAATGTCACCGTGACTCTCCATCCAACCACAGACCACAGCCCAAGGGGTCTTGGACGAGTGCCCCAAATTGTCTCTGGAGAGACTGCCTCGTTGATACAAATGAACTGCAAATGAAGAACAAAAATACCAGAAAACCAAGACAATGATTTTTTTCTCCCTTCAGCATTCAAATTCGGTAAGCTGCTTCTGCTGAGGTAACTGTCGCAAAGTTAGCGCGCTAGCGAGATTTCTCATAGTTATGCAGTTGGTAGCCCATTTAGCAATACAAATCTGCAAGACACAGGGTGGATTTGGATGGCTTCATTTCAGTGGTATTTCAGATCACCAACAGGCAACGCTGTTTCTTGTAACGCACTGAGTACCCTCAGCGTTAGTTCAAACCCACCATCATTGGCCGTATAGCTTCATAGATATACCAAACATACCACCTCCCTGGACCAATCCATCACTACGCAGGTGCATGTCAAGAAGTACCCAACAGGCCTTGGCCATAAGCCCCCCGGAAAGGGCCAGGGCTGTGCTGAGCACCCCCGTGGCTCCTGGCTATCCATCCCTGCAGCTTCTGCCTGTGAGGCACCTCAGATGCCAGCAGCATTAAGTGGCTTGCCTCAGTAAGAGTCCTCCGAAGCGTTAACATGAAGGAACTGAGGGGAAACTGATCTAGGTAAGAATTTTTTGCATGATTTTGTATACAAAAGGTTTAAGTGTTCATTGCAGTGAAGCTGGGCAGTAAGGAGGAAAGACAAGAAAGCTAATGAGTAACCATGAAAGATTCTCGGTACTTTTGTATAAGCATCACAGTGCAACATGGCACCAACAGTTCTGGCAATAATTATAAAGATTTATAGGCCTGAGTCACTATTATTATAAGCCATTCAGTCTTGCCTGGGCTATAAATAACACCACTCAGTAGCTACCAGCAAAGGTTTAGAGGAAGGATTAAGGAACAGCATTTGCCTCTCCAGTCAAAAGAAAAAGCTAAACAGTGATTCAGTTGAATGAAACAATACTAATGGAAAAAAAAAAAAATCCCAAACCCAGTGACCACGCTCACGGGAAGGACACGGTACAGAAATGATGATATCTAATCTGACTGCATCCTTCTCAGCTGCCGGCGTGCTCACTACATCACCCATCTGATTTCTTTACTGCATGATCTGCAGCCTGGTGTCCTCTAGTGTCTGAATTGTAAAACATATGCAGATGAGTATTTTCTGCTACCTGTCACGCTGTATATAACACAGATCGAACAGAAATAATTGCAACCAATAATCAGCTTTCAGATTTCAGCATAATAAGTTCTAGACCTCAAATCCTGAGTCATACTCCAGTAAAAACTGCTGTTCTATCTTCAGGGAGTGGCAAGGAAGTCAACAACGCTGATGCCACTCTGCCCTGGTGTATCTGCTTATAAATCACCTCTCTAAACGATGGGGGAGCAATGGCACATTCTGCAGGCAGACTGGAACAACACCTCTTTCCAGCTCTCAGGCTTGAATTACACATAGGTGCACGTAACACCCAGAGTCCTTCTGAAAACATCTGAGCTGTGTGGTCTTTAAAAATGAATGTGAGAAAAGTTTACAAAAATGCAGGGTAATCTTCTGTACTTCAGGACCCCAGCATGTGGGAATTACTATTAGCAGTGTAGCACTGCTAATAGTAATTCCCACGCTGGTTTTAGAAACAGTGAAGCTGTTTACACCAGTCGAATAGAGAAAGGAGAAGCCTTTGTACTCCCTGCTAATGCAGGAACCCAAATGAGGTTCCTTTGGCAAGCTGTGCTGCGCCAGAATCATTTTTCTGGATTTTTTCACCTCATCAGTGATTAAAATTGTAAAGCCACGCAACAACTTTTGCTGGAGTTCTCACTTTGCACAGATGACAAGCCCTGGCAATGCACACTGGAGTAGTTTTAGAAGCTACCACCTCCAGCTGTCCACTCTGCCTCTCTGCCAGAAATGGCCACCGTGGAGGAGAGACTGCAGAAGCAAATGTGTGCTGGCTCCTCAGCTGCTGTAATTTACAGGCTGACATATTAACTTTAGCTGATATGGATGGTAGTTTCAGATAATAGGCTGATTTGTGAACCACAGCTGCAAGTAGCTAAAGCATGTCCTCGAGTGCTACCCTGGCTTGGAGGCTATCTCCCAAGTCCTTGTCAGAGCTCTTCTGAAAGAGCTCCACAATCGGCCAAGTGCAGTCTCTACTTGGGAACAGTCCATTTCACACATAGAGTGGGTGTCACCTGCGAAAGATGGTCTATAAAGATGGAATTGTGTCCTTCAGCAAGAATGGGAGACAGACCCACACTGCCACATGGAGTGAATTAACTAAAACCCACTTTTGGAAGGAATATTGTTTTGTAGGAGGGAGTGCTGCAATAAGACATGCTGTGTGACAGCATGCAAGATGCAGAAAGAATGGTAATGTTAATGGCAGCTGACTGCTCAGACCGATTCCAATCACAACCACTAATATGCCAACTTGCCTGATATGTGTGGTACGAGCGATATTCAAAGTAACTGCCACCCAGACGTTAAATCCACTGTCACCATCTCTGTCACATACTCAGCTTTTGCCAGCATTGAACATAAGATGACAATTTAATCCTCACACGCAGATAACAGTAACACAGCTGGTGTAACAGTGTGCTAAGACTTCAGCCCTCACAGGCCTTACATCTGTTTTCTTACAGTTTTGGAAAAGAGTCACCCATAAAATATGTGAGAGCTCTAAGAACTCAGCTCGAATGAACCAATTAGAACAAAATAAGAACCAAGGAAAATGTTTAGATTTCAAGCCCCACTGGGAAGACAGTATTTTATTTTTTCCATACATCACATGATCAAATGGTTGGGGCTTAAAAAATACATAAATTTTACCAGAGGAAACACAGGTGATGATGAATATTCCCTACTCAAAGCTCACACCGCTCCAGATTTTAACTTTTCCCAGGTTATTCATGTACCACTCGTTTGCTTCTGCACCTTAATGGTCTCTGGTGCTGCAATCCCCCCAAAAAGACAGTTCTAACCCTACTGAAACAGATAATCCTGGAAACGCTTCAAAAGACTTTCAGCTCCTGGCATTGCCATCAATCCATAGTTGGTAGGATTTAAATCCACAGAGGAAAATCCACAGTGGGTTTCCAGTTCAGTTCTTTAACCACCCCTCCTCAGCCATGCATGCTTAGGGGTCAGTCTCTCTTAACAGACAGACCCTTTTGGAAATGTTCATTGTTCCCTCAGTAAGGTTCCCAGTGAGGTTAGAGGCTAAAACTGGTTCTGACTTTGCTTTTAATATTAAAGATCTGTGTAAGCCTGTGTATTCTAAACAGGACAAAAAGGAATACAACAAAAATATTATATGGGCCAATTCAAGTGGTAAACATTTGGTTTTTAAACATGCAAGTATGGATCATTTAGTCACTTTTTTACTCAGTAATTTGGAGCAATTTACATGAATTCTTTGAAATTAGGAAATAATTCAAAACTATTTTTTTTCTCTAGCAATACCTATGATGCTATGTACAGTCATTACATTCTGCAACCTTGCATACTTCTGCTCAAGTTACTGTCTTTAAATGAATGCTACTACTGAATTCAAAGGGACCACATGAAAGTTAAGTTGCACACACAAATTATTTGTGGGAATCAAAGCTTTAATGTGTCCTGTAGGGCATCAGTCTATATCAAGAACTACTGAAATACTGAACTTGTTCATGGGCTTTTGAAAACATAAAGCATTATTGGTTAATTGCTGATGTGTGGCCAGTGTGTCTGAACTCTACAAGAGACTGTATTTTTTTCCAGATGATGGCTACAATATAGTTTTCGACAAATCTCATTCAACTTATTAAAAAACAATACACCAATGCTTAGGGAAGGCCATAGAATAAGGCCTCTTTTTCTCATGTCAGACTGCAGTAATTTATGCAGTCCTTTCAGAATGAACAAAAAAGGGCTTAAATCAAGACGCTAACACCCTACCAATACTTTACATGGGTCACCACACCGTCAAAAAGCATTTATTTTATACTGAATTACACCTTAAAGCGCCCGTTTTCTCACCGAAATGCTCAATGAAATCTTAAACCAAAAGCACTCACACGCCAACTGGGGTGAGAAGGTACTATCACTGCCTCGGCTGCTCCTCAGTTCTTGGCCCGGCCAGCAGGCATGCCACGGCCACGACCACGACCACCACCACGACTATGGCCACGGCCACCACAGGTGCGCCTGAGGGTGATCCTCTGGCCCCGGGGCCCGGGCCCCGGGCCTAACCTCCTCCCGAGGGCTGCGGTAGGCCCTGGACTGTTACTAAGCCCACCGCCCAGGAGTAACGACTGCTGGGGCTCCGGAAAATGGCACAACACAGCTCTGCGGCTCCCGTTACCCCCTTATGAACCGCATCCAGCCCGCCTGCAACCGGCAGCGCCGCCCCGGCCCGGTCCCCTCAGGAGAAGGACCTGGGCTGGGCAGGGCACGGCAGGGCAGGGCAGGGCAGGGCACGGCAGGACGAGCCTCTCCACGGCTCCAACCCCGCACCCAATAGGAAGCGGCCTTACTGTTGCCAAGCGAACGGCGGCGCCTCTACCCAATCAGGCGCGAAGGCCGTTGTTACTACGGCAACAGCGTCCCGGCAACGGGAGGAACTCGAGGCGGCGCGGAACGGTGCCGGCACCGCCGCTCCCCGCGCCCCCCGCTCCGGGCCGCAGGTAACGACCCGCGGCTGAGGAGCACGGAGTCCGCCCGCAGCTCAGTGTGGGGACGTGGCCGGGAGCAGTGGGGGCCCGGCCGGGGCGCGAAGGCGGGGTTGTACCGCCGCAATGCCGAGCGGGGCAGGAAGGCCCCGTGGCCGAACACTGTTCGTGAGGGCGGCCGACACCCGGTGGGGCACCTGACTTCCTCACGTAGGCTTTTTGCTCGTACCGTACTGCTCTGGAGGTCGGGGTCGGGGACTTTGGCACAGGGGCTCGCTGCAAGGGGGGAGGGAAAGGTGCCTCTGAGCTTCGTGCTCTGTCAGGGTGAGGGCTGTAGGTTTGGACTGAAGACATGACAGTGTGGCTGTTGAAATCCTCCGCTGTTACGTTCAAAGGGAGTAAAGAACGAAAAGAAATTCTCTTAGGAGGGAGGCCATCCTGAACTGCCCCTGCTAAAGAAGAATCTGGTTTACGTGTGGTTTATTCTGCAGTTCTGTTTGCGAGGAGTTCTTTCACCTTTTCTCTGAAGTACCTGAAACAGAGGCTTTATAGTTCAAGACCTTTATGGGCCAGTAGTCTGTCACTGTACCCCATCTTAGAGCATGTCCTGATAATCACAGTGACCTGCTCCACACTGAGGAAGCACAGGGCAGTATAGGAGGCAGCCTGTGTGGTACTGGAGTTCCTTTTCTGATGTGTTGCAGGTCAGCTTTAACTTTGGGGGAATTTCTGCCTTTGGGATGCAAAATTACACAGTCCCTGAGCCCATAATGCAGAAAATTCTCGTTGCAAAATAAAATGCACATCCTGTAGGTTATCTCAGTGTTCTGCATTACTCATCAGAATTGAATCTTGGAGTAGAAATTTGCTGCAAAGCCATCATCTGCTGTAGCAGGTTATCATCACAGGATAGAGTGGTGCCAGCTCCCTGCCTGATCAGTTGGAGGTACGTTTCCAGCTGTACCACCTTGTTTGACAAACACAGGAACAAGTGAACTTGAATAGCATTAGACCTTTTAAGGAGCAGGGCCCTTGGAGGTGGTTTGTCCACATGAAGTACTCACGTGCCAGAATATAGAAAGCTCTGCCTTAGTGTGTCATGCAGGGACAGCCTACATGCAGGAGTGGGTATGGTATCTAAGTGATTGTTCGTTCTTTCTAGAGGGAGCTTTCATGTTTATTTGCTTCTGTTTTGCATTTCCCATAAAGCAAGTGCTACTACTGTTTTCCCTGGATTGTATGAAGTGAGAAGAAGACTTCTTTGGTCATCCTCTGAGTAGGGCAAAATCTGGCTCTAAGAAGTTAATATTTCTAGAATCAGCCTTTCCCCCTCAAGCCATGGAAGGAGAAGTAGCAACTGAAGACTGAAAATATATTAATTAAGGATTTAATAATTGGAGTGGGGGAGGTAAGAAAAAGAAGACAATGAGAAGACACCATCTGTACAGTGGATAGCCTGTGATTTGCACACCAGACTTTTTCCTATAGCTAATAAACACTGGCAAAGATGCTGCATGCCTCAGAGACAGGGAGTTCCAGAAAGAGTTGTGAGGTGGAATGTAACAATGACTTCCCAGGAAGCCCCTGCTTCACCAACTGTTCGGATGTCAGGGTGTCTTGCCCTGTGTAGTATTGTGTGTAGGTGTCAAGGTGTTGGTAGCGGGGGGGGCTGCAGAAACAACCTCTGTGAGAAGAGGGCAAGGGTTGCCTGTGCCAGACGCAGCTGCCTCCAGCCAGCTCCAACAGACCCACTGCAGGGCACAGGTGAGTCCGTCAGCTGTGGTGTATCTCCGAAAGCATATTTAAGAAAGGGTAAAAATACAGCAGAGCTGTGTGAGAGAGAGGAGTGAGGGAAATATAAGTGAGAAACTGTCCTGCAGACACCAAAGTATGAGGAAAAAGGAAGGAGGGAGGAGGTGCTCCAGGTGCTGGAGAAGAGTTTCTCCTGGACAAGACCACAGTGAAGCAGGTATGTCCCTGCAGTGCATGGAGCGGACCACAGTGGAGCAGATATCCATACGGCAGCCCACGGAGGACCCCACATCAGAGCAGATGGGCATGCCCTGAAGGAAGCTGCAGCCTGTGGAGAGCCTATGCTGGAGCAGTTCACAAAGGACTGTAGCCTGTGGGAAGGACCCACATTGAAGCAGGGGAAAAGCATGAGGAGGAACGAGTGGCAGAGAGGAACTGTTACAGACAGACTGCAATCCCCATTTCCCACCCCCCTGCAATGTTTTGGGGGGTGGAAGCAGAACAGTTGGGAAGGGAGTAAAGTTTGAAGTTGAGCCTGGGAGGGAAGGTGAGGGGAAGGAGTTTTAGGTTCCTTATGTTTGTTTCTCACTATCCTATTCTATTTTTAATTGGCAATAAATTAAATTAATTTTCCCCAGGTTGAGTGTGTTTTGCCTGCGATGGTTAACTGACGAGTGATTTCCCTGTCTCTATCTCAAGCAATGAGCTTTTCCATCTTATTTTCTTCCCCTGTCCTGTTGAGGAGACGGAGTGAGAGAGAAGCTGTGTGGGCATCTGGCAGCCAGTCCGGGTCAACCCACCATATTGTGGAAGCCTCTGGTAGCCCATTTTGGATCACACAGGACCTTAAAGTCTGATGTGGCTCGTGCTGCTGGTTGTTTGCTATAACCCCATCACGAGAACAACAAATTGTGCTAGAACCGCAAACTGTTCACCCTTGCTCTGCATGGGGGAATTCATAGCTTTAGTTGTTCTTTGATGGTTACAGAGACTGGCAGTCTTTCAGGTGGAATAAAATGAAATAAAGGACAAGGTTACAGTGATCCTTTTACTTTAGGTTACATAAAATAAAATGTGTTAGGCTTTACAAAAAAAAAAAAAAAGAGCTAAGAAAAAAATGAAGGGGAGCCTTTCCCAGAATCAAAGAATCAACAAA
>VZSZ01008802.1:647471-690373 GCA_013398815.1 Ibidorhyncha struthersii
TTGCTGATGGTACACTCTATCCCTTCGTCCAGATCATCGATGAATATATTGAACAGGACTGGACCCAGTACTGACCCTTGAGGGACACCACTTGTTACTGATCTCCAACTAGACTCTGCACCACTAACCACAACCCTCTGAGCTCTATCTGCTAGCCAGTTCTCAATCCACCCCACTGTCCATCCATCTATCCCACACTTCCTAAGCTTGCCTGTGAGGATGATGTGGGAGACAGTGTCGAAAGCCTTGCCAAAGTCAAGGTAGACAACATCCACTGCCCTCCCCTCATCCACCCATCTAGTGACCTCATCATAGAATGCTATCAGATTAGTCAGACACGACTTCCCCTTAGTGAATCCATGTTGACTACTTCTGATAACCTTCTTTTCATCCAGGTGCTTTGAGATGATACCCAGCACAAGCTGCTCCATCATCTTTCCAGGGATGGAGGTGAGGCTGACCGGCTACAAAATAGTGAAGCTTTCGGAAACAAATAGAAAAAGTGTTCTATTCTAAAGCTTCATTTATCCTTCCAAGGAAAGAAAAGGATGTAGTCCCATGGTTCTGACTGGAACACTGTAACAGAGCCTCGTTATTCTGCTGGTTAGAAACTGCCTTCCACATTTGTACCGACACTGGCCAGAAATATGTTTATACCATTTGCAAGATCCATCCATCTTGTAACTATAGTGAAACATGCCTCAGATGCAGGAACTTGGGAAACTCTTATCAATTAAATTATTGAAATGAGAAGAAATGAGGGCCAAATCCCTTAGTGCCTATAAATGCTGTAATTCTTCTGAAGACAGGAAAGCAAGCAGAGGTATTCTGATTTATAGTAACTGAGGATCTTGCCCTCATACTAGTAGGAGTGTACTTAAAAATATAAGCAAAGGATCTGATTTATGACCTTTTACGCACCAGTGTGAATTCCAAGTAACATATAAATCAGGAGCTATTCAGTGCAGGTAAGTTATTCTTGATTTGTGCATTGATATCTTGCAGGTGTAAAGGCAGTGTAAGTGAGAAGAGAATGCAGGCTTAGTGTCTGATGAAACTTTTAATTTCATTGCTTTGTAATTTTTGACTTTCAGTATACGGACTTCTTATGGACCATGTACTGTTTCTGAAGGATCTGTGAAAGACAGCTAAGGCAAGTGGACTGTTAGTATACCAGACAGACATATTCTTCCACCAGAAAATGTCTAAGGGTCCAGAAAAATACCAGTTGTATTTGCTTTTTACGAGAGTAGTATCGGGCTCCACCATCCTGATTTTCTGAAGTCAAAGAAAGCTTTGGTAATGACTTCAGCAGCAGCAGGATGTGCTTCTACTTACTGTATTTTTGTTGTAGCCTAGTTACTGAGCCATGTGGCTGCTGCTGCCTTAGCTGTTTTAATGGTCCTTTTGCAAACAAATTGATTTATATATGTCTGCTGAACCTGTAAAAAAGGCAGAGCAGCATTGAAGAGTCTGTGAATTTCCCTCTGGCTTGGGCATGGTACAAATAGCTGGCACAGCCTCTTTAGTATCAAACTCCCAGTACCTGAGATAGAACTTGGTGGTACCTGAGGAGGCAACGGCAGAATCGCCTTGTGTTTGTTTGTTTCAAATACACTTATTGTCTGCCCATATTTATGATGAAGTAGTTCTTGCAGCCAGAACTCGTTCGTTTGAGCTGTTGGCCTCTGAGAAAGGGACCCTCCGTGCTTGTGGTTTCTAGGGAGTCAAACTTGCATGGGTGCCACTGCAAGTTTATCAGCCAAGTGACTGTAGTCATGATGACACTTAGCCATGTATCAGATGAAGAAGAAAAGGTTGTTTTCCACCTGAATGGTGGAGAAAAAATGCTCGGCTAATTTCTTTTAATGGACGGCTACAGAGCTAGGACATCTGCCAGGGGTTACTGCTGTAGATGGACTATGCTAGTAAATAAAGTGTGTTTGTGACTGTTTCTTGGCACTGAGGTGAACTGGCATAGAATATCCCATGTCCAGACTGTTAAACACTTCTCATCCTTTGCAACAGGATGGCTGCACACAAACTGCCCATTGGGAATGATTCCTGACCAAGCTAACTCCTGAAATGTGCCCAAGAAGTTGCTTGAACCAAGCTTGGGTCAAAACCCCATCAGAGATTATTCTAACAATTTTAGTGTACTCGATGAAGGTGCGGTGCCCAGCAACAGCACCCAGCAACTGCTTAAATTGCTGCATGTTAAACAGTGGGGATGGTCTACTCAGATCTACTTAATTTCTGTTTGATAAAGATGAGATTGCTTAAGTTGTCAGAAAGGTCTTGTTTTTTCTTCCTTTCCTTGCCGTGCCCTCCCCCTCCCTGCCCTGAGTAGTCCAAAGCACTGAGCTAGGTGATGAAAACTTCAAGCATCTGAACTGTGATCATTTTGTTTGTTTATTCATTTTGGTTGTTTTGGGGGAGGAGGGAGGGGCAGAAGGACTTTCCTACCTGTGTAAAATGCTGCACAGTCCTGCAAAAATGCTAGAGGACTAGTAGGTCTTGCTCTTGTCCTGCTGTTTTTCACTTGGCTGTGCAATGTCTGCTTTATTTAAACTTCTCATCTCCCTTTACAGAGAATTGACTGAACCTCCTTATATGGCTTTTGTTATTTGTACATAGCACTCTGGATTTTCAGAAAGCTACAGAACTCATAGGATTCCCTGTGCTAATGTTTGCTTTCTATGTTGTGGTAAGTGAATGGCAGGAGCAAGGTGCAATTGATTGGCACATATCAAAAACAGAAGGAAATATATTTTACTCTCTGACTGCCACTCAGTTTGGGGAGAAACCAAATTTCTAATTTTGAATTACATTTGTAATAGAGGAAACAGGGCCTTATAAAATATTTCCTTTGAAGCGTCTGATTGGATTAACTGTGTAAGTATCAATAGAATTACCCTGTGATCCAGTGCATAAGACTGCCAGTCTTTGAAAGTATTTTTGTGACTAATGCCTGTAAAACAGCATGTAAAAGACTGGGTGATAGCACCATCACCTGGATCACCCTTATTTTATTAACACTCAGAACATGTTCCACATGGGCAAAGACAAATGCCTCATCATACCTGAGTAAGTCCCAGAGCGGCATCTCCCAAAGTTTTGAGCAGTAGACCATCATCATCTCTCAGCATTCCTACTGGGAGCTAATGGTGTTTGCAATCGCAGGCTCTGTTCAAACTATATCGTTGCACAGAGCAGATGCAAACAGTGTAACATTGCCTAGAGAGGCACCAGTGAGCCACGCTTACGAAAGTGTTGCATATGCTGTGCAACGCTATCTCTGTCTGATTGTTATTTTCCCAGTTAGCTCTTCTGTTTATACTTACGGTATAGTTTGCCTCAGATTTCCTGGTGCGGAAAAATAATAATAGCTCTTCATAAAACAGAGTAATTAGTGTAATGGGCTGGTGTCTGGTACATGCATTTTTCTCCTGCAAAAGTCTAAAAGTCTAAATAAACATCTAAGCAACTGTACTGCTTAATAAAATGGCAGGCTTTCTTAACTAAAAGGTTGTGTTTTTAAAGATTTTTGTAGTACTTTAATGTGCATAGCCTTCAAGGTAATGGCCAAAAACATTTCCAAAGATAATCCTGTGATATTTGGTAAAGGAGTTAGTCTACCACTCTAGTCTCCTACTCTAAACTGCATATCTGAAAATGCTGATATGGGAGATAGTATCTAGCACAACCACAGAAATTGTGAACTCTTCTCATCTGGTCACTGCTAGTCAGCAAGAACTGTCTCAGTCAATATTTCTGTCAGCAAATTAGATCTCGTGTCAAGAAATCAGTTTTTGTCTCTCTTGTTTCTGTTGTCAGTCACACTGCTTCTTTTCATGTCCTATATTCTGATGTATTCACATAACCCTGTTTTAAAGACAGGGGAGACCATGGTCAGAATGACAACTGCAGAAGACCTCAGTGCCTTGCACCCCTCCTCTCAAGGCATCATATTTACCCCAGGACCTCATTCTACACAAAACAGAGCATCGTCGTGTGGCAGTAGGCAGCGCTCAATTAAAACAGCTGCAGGTTTGTACTGAAGTCTAACTGTTCCCACTCTTGGGACTTTAAATCGAAATCCTTCTATTGCTCAGAGGACAAGCACTGTGTAACTTGCAGGTGGTATCATCCTCTCAGTTCTTTCTGTCCTATTGTTTGCTTGGAGTTCAGTGGTGCCTTTCAGTGTAGCATGTTGTAGTGGCCAAGGAGCCCTTGTGCTGTTTAGGGTTTGGGGCATATTTCCCTCACTACTTTGGGAGAAGTTGTGTGTCACGGATACACCATGTTTGCTGGATCCTGTGGATGTGAACAAAATCAATCTAGTTCTACCGATGGAGAGAGGGTGGAAGAAGGAGCCATGGCCCTTCCCACCCAACTCTTGTTCCTCCTGCCTGTATGTGAGGAAACAAAGTCTTTCTTTTCTTCCCTTCTCTGAAGTCCACTGGAACTTGAGAGATGCCTTCTTTGGACCACTGTCTCACTTCTGTTTTGAAGTCACTGCAGGAGCACTGTTTCCAATTATAACATAATACCAGATTTGATATATATCTTATCCTTTGGGAACTCATTTGAAATTACTATACACTTACCACAGAGAGTTCATTTTCTGGAGCAGTGAGATTTATAGTTGTTCCAATCAAGTATGAATTTGCTGTCAATCCTAACGTGGACTTTTCTTTTGCAAGTAATTTTTAATTATTATCATGTGAGGCTTCCTCCATCACAGTTCATGTCACTTTTCCTCCACTCCTTGCCATGTAGTTTTAGATTTAGGGTCAGAGTCATTGTAGGTGTAAGCTGTGATGGCTCTATTGATTTCACCTAAGCTGTATCCAGCTGTGAATTTGAACACTTTCAAGCCATTCCAACAAAAGAAGTTGAAATGAAATGTGCAAAGCATCCATGATTATATACTTTCATTGTAAGGAAGGGATGAGCATAAGCAGAATTTGGCTTGGATAAAACTGCAGCAAAGCTGTAAATAACAAAAAGCTGTATTTTGCCATCTTGCTTTTTGTAAACAAATCTTCTTCTGAAGGCAGTTTTATTTTAAGAGCAGATCCTAGATTAAAGTTTGGAAAAAACATGAATGCCTATGAACTAGCCCCAGTGTTCAGATTTGTGTACAAAACCTCCTTTGATTCAAGTAGAAGGTAATTAAATGTTCATAGCTGTGGCTGGATTTGGCTCATTATGAATCCAAAAGAAACATCAGGCCAAATCTTTTGGTCTTTGTTTTGTTCTTATTCGAGTCTAATGAGAGCCAGAGGTGTCTTAAGTAATGTAAGGCGTACCTGTATACTATCTTGCTCTGTCAGGTATTTCCACTCTCCATTGCTTGTTGTGTTTTTAGTGGGAAAGGGGCTGGCATGTGCTAAAATACTTACCAGCCATAGACTCCATATATTGACAATGAATGTTGACCCCACTGCTGCATGTTATGTCTACCCAAAGCTCAATAACTGAATGATGTCTTTAAATTTTACAGGGCAAAGAGATCCTCTCTGTAGTTTGAAGTGGGAGGGCTGCTGTCATGGAACACATCTGTCTGTAACTTTATTGTTTTCTAACTTTTAAAACTTAAGTGTATATTACAACTTACTGTTTTGGCTGTTGTAGCAGAAAGAAAAACCCCAGAATCTTTTATTTAAATATTTACAATTGTGTTTGGTTATTTATTGCTTTCAAATCACTGGACAAACAATAACAGATTTCCTTATATGTTTCTAGAAATGAACTGATTTGTATTGAATTCTCAGAAAAATACGTGATTTTGCCAGACTTGGGAGTATGTGATGACTGCCTAATATATTTTACAGCTATGCCTGTGAGCTCTGTCCCAGATCCCACATTATTCTCCTGGGACAGTGGGCAGATCTTACTTCAAAATATAGCTTTTGAAGGAGGCCTTGATAGCTTTTTTGACAGGAAGAGGAACTGAAAAAAGCATTTCAGATGCTTGGTGTTGGTCAGACCCTGACAGTCACAAAGGGTGAATTCAGGAGAGCGATTGAAACCCTTCTCTTCCATCTAATAGAAGCTGAATTTGACACTGTGCTGGCAGAGGTACGCTACGTCAGTGCTGTTTAGAATAATTTAGAGGCTGTTCCTATTTATGCCAAGAGCAAAATTTCAGTGGGAGTGGGTTCCAGACCAATATTATTAAAAAGATGCTAGACGTGGTCAAAACCTTCTGTTCGAGTGAAAGTCATAGAAAACCTGCAAAAATAATGTGAAGTAAATTTGATTGGTATGTTTATATGAGGATTTTGTCTGTGTAGTGTATCTTGCTATTTGAAAGAGTTGCAATTTACTAGCAGATTTTTTTACTTAAAAAAAACCCCAGATCTCAGCTTAAATTCATATACGTGCGGTGTTATGAATATGCATAGATTAGGTTGTGAACTCTGAGTCTGAGACCAGCTTTTTTTTTTGGTCTGCATGGGGAGTTTCTTGGCTCACTTTCGGTATTTGCTACCTTATAAAACATCATCAGATTGGACTTGAAGGAACATTGTGTGTTTATATGATATTATGACTGATGCTTATCAAAAACAGGGGAGGATTCTGATGCACAGTCTGCACCAGCATTATTGTACACTTGAATTTCTGTCCTGAAATTGTAGGTGACTTTTATGTATATATTTTTTTCTAATGCACTTGACTCTTGTTTGTTTGCTTAATTTGGGTGAAGTGATCTATTACATTTGCAGTTTAAACTAATCAGTCTGTAATGGGTTAAGCCCATTTCAGCTAAGATTGATGTTAAATTCTTTGCTAATACTAAATTGTCGTTAGGGGGACACACATACACCTGAAACACATTAAATAGTCTTTTGGAACAAGAGAAGGATGCACCAGTGAGGCTGATGAGAATGGATATACTGTCATATATACATGTGAAAGACCATAGAGCTAGAGAGTTGAGAAATCTTTATCTTACATGATGGAAAGACTTGTAGGTTGTAACTTTTTGGGGAAGGATTTACCAGATATTAAATTAATGCTCTGCTTAATTCTAGGCAAGTTGTTGAGAAGTAGTAATGCATAATAAAAAAAAAAAAAAAAGAAAATTATAAGATAAATTTATTTCTGTTGTTTAAGAAAAGAATAATGCAAATGAAGTATTTAAAAAAATCTGATATCGCTGTAGAATTGAGCCATGTATATTGAAATACAGATCCCAAATATTGGCAAAGTTACTGTGCCGTATCTTGACTACCTGTGAAAGTTCACTAAAATTGCTAGAAGTACCAGCATGCTCAAAAGGTAAGTGTCCCATATTATGCAGTCAAATTGCTCCTGAATTGTAATCACAAATCACTTGCGAGTTGTCTCGCTCTTGAGGCAGAATCTATCTGCTAATGTGAGCTTCTAGTGACATAGAGATACGACACACTTTTTTTCCAAAATCACTTTATCTCTATGTGTAGCTGGCATAGCCATAGGAATGTTACCTGATTGCCAAAGGGAAGGGAATGGTCTGCTAAGCCACTGATCTGCTACTGAAAAAATATGAACCTTTAAGACTAATCAGTCTGTTCTCTAAATTAACAATGAAAGTTGCTGTGTGTGAAAGAAATTATAACTGATTCAGTTTAATAGGGATTTAAAAACATGCCACTTAGCTTGACGTGTCTTTCAGTGAAACGCAGAAGCTAAGCCAAGGGACCCAGTAATGGGAAAGTTATAATGTTTCAGGATTCAGTCCTTTACGAGTAAATATCTCTCAATCATCTTCGTTTCCAGTGCAAGTAATTTTTCAATTATAAAGTTGATTGACACCAGCTGTGTGTGAACTGGGATTAAGTTTGGATTCTTACCTTCAATGAAGGAAAGTAGAGCCATACTCTATGTAAAAATAAAAACCAAACCAGATCTGTGCTCTCATAGTAGCTTTCTTAGTAGAGCACTAAATATTTTTTTCACACCACAGCCCTTTCCCCTCACCAGTGAAATATAATGGGTGAAATTCTGCAAGGGGATCTGCAGGGAAATTCCTTTTCCTTCAGTTTGTCCTGTAGGTTTGTATGATCTGGCCTTCAATAAAGAGTTGCCTCAAAAAATATTCTGTAAATTCCAGTCCAACTTTGTTCCCAGCAAGTGCAAAGCTAAAAAAACTCTCAAACAAAGAGAGAATGAGAGAGTGTAATACTGAGGACACAAAAATGGGATTAGGACTTTGAAAGGAAGCAGGAGGAAGAAGAGGAGCAGCAAAAGAAAAGAAAAAGGGGGGGGACCTAAGCCACTTTCTTCCAGAGAGACAGGGGAGCTTAAAAAATTCTAATTAATTAGTGAAACTAAATAACAAATGAGGGACCTTTCCTGGAATAAAAGGTTAATCTTTTCTTTATTACATGAAATATAATAAAATGGTAAAGCTTTTCGTATGCTTGGGGTTGGATTTTCTTCCAGTGTTCAAGGAGGATATATAAGATGCCACTCTTGATTTCCTTTTAAACGCACTAATATGTGGAAAGTAAGGATCATGCTTAGACGATCTTGTCTTTTGGCCAGCTAGTTTGTTAGAGAACTGCTCTGAGCCTGTCTGCAACGTACGGAAGCGAAAATAATAGTAGGTTCGTTAGAGCCATCAGGCATAGGTCGATGTAATTTCACCACTGGAGGGCAGTACAGGTGCTGTTTTCCAGGAGTTTTGCTAGGAGGCATTATCAGAGCTACTTTCTCTCCCTATTTAAAACTCAAGCAAGTACACTAAATTTAGAGGCTGAAATGATGGCAGAGCTTGGCTTCTAGGACTTCATCCCACAAATGCAGATATGAATAAAATTGCACGAGGCTTTTCAGAAGCAGTTAGTCAAGGCTGAAACCAGAAAAGGATGTGCAGAGAGTGGAATTGGGCAGCTGCAAAGCCCACTAGTGAAAGTAAACTGGCTGGTAGTTGACTCTGGAAATGACCTGCTCTGGAGCTTGATGCACGTCAATAAGATGAGGAAACAAAAGCAAAAGCAAAACAAGGCGATGTATTTTTAATTTTTTAAAAGAATTTTAAAAGTTACTGGTGACAAATGGATCTCAGATTTGTGCTGAGGGAGAAGGGGAGGAAGAGACATGCTTCTTGTTCTCTGAAGAACACTTGATGGGAGCAGAGGGGAGGGGAGAACTGGCTTTATAACTTTCTTGACCTTGGGACTCCCGAGTACTCTGTCATCCCAAGGGCCAGATCAAGCTGCTGAAATCCCTCTGTGTCCCTTATGGCAGCCAAAAAAAAAAAAATCCTTCAAGAAAAAATACGTTACGCTAACAGTCATCACGCTTGTGGTACAGGAGCAGCTGCCACATCTCTGTTCTGCTCCAGGGATCCAGATTTGTGGTGATTTTCTCCATGAGCAGTGCAGAACTCTGAAGAACAGCCACAATGAAGGCAAGATCAAGCCACTTTCTTGCATTTGTAGTTGCTCACATGCTAAAAAAAACCTCACCCACTGATGTCCCTACACTGGTCTTCAACGATACTGTGATGCACTTGTGGTTTATGTTCATTGATGCACTTGTGGTTTATGTTCATCTAATCTTTTTTTATTATATTTATTTTCAGGTTGAACAGCCACAGCTGCCAAACAATGACGTTAAGTCAGCTGGAATCCCTGCTCAAGGAGAAAGTGTGTTGACCAGGGTAGTAACAAAAAACACATGCTGGGGTAATAATTCATTTCAGATAAGTAGATGTTGCTCTTGATGTACTGATACCATTTTAGTAACTTGTTTAAAAGGATATTGCCCTGTTGTATCATGAAGATCTGGTCATACTTGTATGCTTGGGGGTATTTTTTTGTTGCTGTTTTGGGTTTTTTATTGTGCTAAAGTACTAAGGAGTATTTTAAAAGCCTCTCTAATCCCATCAAAAAACTAAGCACTCTCTCTTTCAAGCAGTCTTGCAACAAATCTCTGATGTGGGACTGGCATAGTCCCGCTGTGATTTTCTTAGTTACTAGTTGCTTGTGGCTTGAGTAACAACACTTTACCTATTTAAGAAATGAGATTCTCCACGGCAGTACAATTTCTGATTTTTTAGCCCTTTGCAAGACTGGTGTAAAACATTTTGTCACATCAGAAAAATGGTATTTTAGGCATTTTGTACTCTTTTTACTTAGAAGTATCCAGCCACCTGAGACCTCAGTCTACTTAAATCTCAACACCATTTCAAACAGCACAAACCTTTTTNAAAGCTAGATTTTTGTTATTTTACTTTTCCACAAACTGAGCCATGAAAATCTGTTTATCAACATCAAGATATTTTATTATATTTGGGCATTTGCACGTTAAACTAATGTCACATATCATGCCTAATAGTACCTATTATTTACAAGGACACAGAAAAGTATTCTGTGCCTTCTAGAGCACTGTGTGACAGTCTGTTGGCTCTACCCTAAGACTGTTCGTGGAAGAAATACATTAAACATAACCTGATGTAAATTCCAAGGAAAATCCAACCTCCTGCTGTGCTTGGCATGGGCTTGGCCTGTAATTTGGGAGGGAGAAATAAAATCTTTCTGATTTCACAGCTGTTATTGCACCTCAGGGCTGCAGTAGTATTTGCAACCCATTTGCTTCCCTTCTACTGAATAGGACATCTGAATATATCCTCACTCTAGTCTGAATAAAATATTAACATATCGCAAGGCTGTTAGGACAGATTGTATCCAAGACAATCTTTTCTCGCTGTAGAAAAGCCTATCAATCATAACTTGGTATAGTTGTTATTAATGTCATAGCTTTTATTCATTTGGCTATATGCAGCTAACTGAAGAGTGACGTTTACGTTTTCTTGTTAAGCATTTCCTGTCACAAAAGAAACTGTTGAAATATCTTATTATAGAATTTATGAATTGAAAATATCCTCCAAAATCCTAATTAGAGGTATATTTAATTTACAAGGTTCTATGTTATTCTTTAACAGCATTGTGAAATAGAGCTGTTAGGTATATCTTAGTGCATTAACAGAAAACATCATTAACTTAAGGCAAGGTTACTGCTGCATATATATCCCAGGGACAATTTGGTTAAAGAAGTACTGCAAGACATGTAAATGCATGATGTACACAGATAATTATTCAGATACACTTAAGAGTTCATATAATCTTTTAAATATTTACCTGTAATGTATCACAGTGGTTGTTCCCAAGCCAAACCTCACTCCACTTCTGTTTGGATGCACATCATCAGTCAAGGATACATTTATATTCATAACTCTGATTGGGTTTTGAATTTGTATGTGCATGTTAAAAAAAAACAAAACAAAACAAAACAAAAAAACCCCAAACCAAACCTGAAAGAAAAAGTTCCTAATGTCCTCAGTAAAATATGGAATAGAAATTTTCTCCTTGTATAGGCAGAAAACCCCTTTCGGACCACCTACTGCATGTACCTGTATTTAGACATCATAACCAGCATAATGGCCAAAATCAAGAAAAGCAGCAGGTGGTTCAGAGCATCTTCTCATCAGTGAAAAGACATAGGGGAACAAAGACCTGACAGGGGGCCTTGGATTTCTCATCACTGTCCTGCACTTAGAAACTCTAGCCATGCTGACAGTTCACTTAATCAAGTGATCCAGGGCCAACCTTGCCTGTTTTTATGACACCAAGTTTATTTGTTGTATTTGTTGGAAGTAAGCCTTACTGCCGTTGTAGTCATTCTTACTTGCTCAGCAAAGCATAGTGAGTATTTCAAATGCCAGGGCCAAAACTCTCAGTTTAGTTTTGATTACAGGAGTCCTTCCATCATTTCTAGTCAAATATAATAAAATCTTTCTCCTGAAGGTCCCTGTCTTGGGAGAAGCAGGCTTAAAGAAAAGGTGAAAAAACCACCCCACCCACCTGATCAAGAAAAAAAAGTAACAGTAAATTGTAGGAAAATGGCCACCATGTGTAGGATCCACAGTGCTGCCTCCTAAGAAAAGAACAGCCTGGGGAGGAGGGCCAAATGCTGAACAGATGAGTGCCTATAAATGATGGTGCATGAAAGAGCTCTTTTCTACTGGCTCAGTGAGTGCTCAAGGTAGGCAGCAATGTAGCTGGGATACTTATGCACTTCTTTATGTGTTGTGAGTAACAAGAAGCAGAACATTCATACCATACCAGAAGCCCAGACTCTCCCATGCTCCTGCTGCGTGCTACTGCCTTGGTGCAGCAGAGACCTGTTCAGTATAGGGCAGCTTGTCTTCTAAGCACCCAAATCTGCCGCCTTTTTCTTTAGAGAGTGCAATTTCACTGACTTGGCTGCTAGGACTCCAAAAATAGGGCCAGGATTTGTTCCCCAGTAATACTTGCAAAAGGACATGGCACCATAGAAAGAAGCCTGTTCTTCAATGACATAGTGTTCCTGAATGATAAAAAATAAAACTTTCTTCAAGAAAAGCATGCAACCTGAAACTTTTTTTTTTTAATGACAGTAAAAGGACTCCCCTGAAGTGAGTCAGCCCCTCCAAACAATAGTCTCCTTAAGAAAGGAGTCCAGCAAGTATGAAAAAGGAATAACTAAAACTCAGGTTGTCAAAGTGCAAAGATGCCTCTGTACTGTATGTGTGCATCCGTTGTATATGGAAGGCTTTCACTCACGGGTGGCTGGTGGAAGTGGGAGTATTATATTAGCTAAGTTCAGGCCCCAACTGTTTCTCTTTAAAGATTACTGAGGTACTGGGATTGATTCACATTTACAATAAGGCTGTTTACAGTGTAAAGAGGACTGAAAATTGATTTATTTTGTGTACTCATTGCACAAATTTCAAGGCCTCTAAAAATTGCTAATGGATTGTAAAGGGCTATCAGTGTGAACGAGCATCAGGCCCATATATTTTCCTCACTCCCTCTACTCTTATCTCCCCTCCCCCATTAATTTTTGATTTTATGTTTATGAGGATCTGAAAATAGTCTAATTCTTTTCTATCTGGTTTGGGCCTATCTTTACCAGCTGGTAAATAGGAAATGTTCACTGTAGGAAGCCAATACTCTGCAGAGTGTAAACAGATGGAATCAATATAAAGTGACAAGTTAGACTGTGCTACTGAGAATACAGAGCCAAAACTAAGAGCATAACAGTCACGATACTTATTTTGTTCCAATTCATTTGGTACTGAATAGCACTTCATATATGCACAGCTGTGTCCTTCCATTTTTTACTTTCTTTCTTCTGGTTTGATGATGACAATTTCAAAGAAAAACTTTAATTAAAGATTTTACACAAAATGGCCCAAAGTAGAATATACGGAAAATGAGCACTGATGTGTTTATAGCAAGAGAAGAATATTTTTGGGGCATTTAATTTCTTTTCCTTTTTTAACAAAACAAACAAAATCTGATGTATCTCTCTGCATGTAATATACTAGATTGATAGATCTTTGCAGATTGAAGTCTTCAGTTTGGCAATAAGGTATATAACCATACCTCTAAAAGCTTCCCCATCACCTTCTTTCTTCACCCGGTGCCTGTTACAGCAGGGTGCCACGAAGGGCAGAAAATCTAAGTGTATGTCTCTGCGTGGGTGAGCTGGCCGAAGGGAAGGGGACAGTCAGACAGAAAGACTGCTACAGACTGCTGAGACAGACTGGAAGCAGAGTGACTAAAGGTCTTCCTTTTCCTGCCCTGGACAGCTTGCCTCACGTGCACCTCCTCTGCTCTCGAGAAGGGTGTTTTGGACATCGTGGATCTGATACACAGTCCCTTCAGGGACAGTTAGCGGGGTGGTAAGCTTCCAAGCTGTCCTGTGTTACAGGGTTTGCCTTGAAAGCACATCTGAGCTCTAGTCCTTTTGCCAGAGAGAGTGCCAGGTGTTATAGTATGGGTTTTTCTTTACTAATTTATGCATTTTTGACACATTTTCACAAAAATGGAAGAAAGCAGCATGTTTTACCACTCTGTCCCCAACTTATTCCTTGCAGCATATTTCTTAATGCTGCCATTAAAATTTTGCTATTTTTGCTTTCTTGGCAAATAATAACCCCAGATTTCCCATATGTTGTTTATTAGGGTGACTGTATGGCTCTAATGAGGGGCAGCAACCACAAGTTTGAACACAGATTTTGCTTCTGATCCTCATGTCAAGGGCAAGCAGCTTTTGTTTCCTGCAGAAGAAACACTGGGTCTGTCCCAGTCTCCCCTATGTATATCCCCCTGGATAGGGAAGCCATTGTAGTGCATCTGTACAGAACTTCTCTGCCTCCCCATCCAGCCAGCTGCCTTCTCTGCAAAGCACAATTCTTCTCCTAACTATAATGCTGGGGGCCTGTTTGTCTCAAGGATTCCCTAAAACCTCTTTCAGACCAATTCAACATCAGAAAGAAGGTATATGTCATTGTAGGCAGAATTCAGGAGTTGTGGGGTAATAGGAACGCACAAAAGCCCCTTTCCAGATCTCCTTCCCACCCTTGCCAAGTACGCTGAGCCACCAAGCAAGTTCCATAAAGGATGGGAGACGGAAGCAACACATATGACGCAGGTGGCACCTTACAAGCCCAGATCCATGCGACACAAAGTTGCTGAGGAAAACGCCTTGATATAGAGCGACTGGCAATACTTCTGTGGGTAGCAAACTGAACTTCAGTGATTTGTGGCAGGACATCATCTCACAGTAAGCTGCAGTCTGCATAAGGGAGCGTCTGGAAGTTCTTCCTGTTGCAATGCCTGTAGAGGATGCGTTTTCAGAGAATATCCTTTGCGCTGCTGAAGTATAAGAAAATATTTAAAATATTCATTGTCTTCCTTCTTCCCAAGGGATCCCCAAGTGCTTCGCATACATAAATGCTGCCGAAATGCAGTCACTGCTGGGGTGGGGAGCAGCAGCCAGCTGGCACGTGTCAGTGACAACAGAGCGTGTTATGCCAAAGACACTATGGCAAGGCCCTGTGGTTGCTAAAAGTGCTGTGACATCACTAATACTCCAAAGAACAAACAGGAACATTGTTTCTAGTATCTCTGCTGAAAGATTCTGAGAGCATAAACTGGTTGGTACGTAGCTTATCTAACCTGTAAGGACAAATGGTTGTATCAAACTGGCAGAAAAATGTACCACTGGTGCCAGGCACCACAGTATCCAAACCTGTGCTTCACTCATTAAATAATACATTTCAGTTAAATCTGATTACAGGGAGAAATGAATCAAGATTGCTGCATTTCTTTCTCCATTAAAAGCTTGGAGTTGTGGTGGAAATGTTTTGCCAGTTGTGGCAAGGAAGAGAAATCCTAGCCTGTTCTGGTGAAGTCTAATCCTTTCTTTGAGTTTGAATTTCCTTTGTTGTTTTATATCTATCGCTATAGGAAAAGACTTTTTTTAAATGAATGAATCTGGTTTTCCTTCTTCATGCCTTTAGCCAGACAAAAAGCTTGATCCTCTTCCACCCTTTTTTCCCAGGCGGAATAGCCAAGGAGTCGTCAAATCTGCCTCATTCATAGCTAGCTACTTTGGGCAACCTTTGCTTACACCAGTGGACGGTTACAGCCACAAATAGGCCTATGCGCTCTGCATAAATGCTCTGCAGTGGGAGTACTGGACTCAGAATCTCGGCTCTTAGTGAAAACAAACAATATATGAAATCTTGGCTCCGTTGAAGTACTGACTTCACTCCGATCAGGATTCCCTCCAAGGACTTTCCTCCTCCTTACTCCTGGTAGCACCGCAGAGCACAAGCAACCGAGCTGGACTTAATCCTGTCTCAGGCAGCCACGTTTGAATGAGTGAGTAAGGAGCAGTGGCAGGATCTTTATTATTGCTGCTATTATGTGAGCCAGAAAGAACACAGCCTGACTCAATTCCCCAGTTGTGTTTGCAGAAAGAGCAGTTGAAAAGAGTGATATTTTTAAGCAGAGCTTTGCTCTTGTAAGCTGAACAATTCAACACAGAACAGAGTAAGCATGGAAGACTTCAGTACTACTTTTATTGTCAGTTTTCCGTTTGTAAGCTTACTTTAAGCTCCAGGTCACTGAGATTTTTAAACAGACTTCGAGAAGACAGTTGCAATTGTGAGAATGTTAATGTACTTGTCAGTTTGTCCCATGTATACATTTTCTTTCAACCCCTAAGTCCTCTTGATTTTGGTGATTTTGAAGTGAATTGAAAAAAAGAATGCTTTGGTATACATAGAACAAATAATTTGCTGGTATTCTGGAGTCCACTGATACTTACGAAATGTATATGTGCCTTGATCTTTGATATTTGGTTTTCAGCAAATCTCTAGGCTTCAGTCATTGAAGGAAGATCTGTCTACTCTTTAAAATATATAAATTGTATCTGAAATGCATTGCTTTGCCTAAAAGAGTTTTGAAGTTTACTAGTGCCATTTGAAGAGGAAACTGCCCTAGACATTGAGTAAATGCAAATATTAGTTTCTCATGGAGTGTTATTATAACATTTTATACTGTGCCAGGGAAGATTGTCCTGTATTATCAAAATAGGTATAAAATGGCATTTTGTACTATATGTTAGCAAAGCCTTCCAGTGCTTGCATTTGTGTCAGTTGTGTCAGTATTGGTTTCTTTTTCATTGAAATCACCTGTAATTTGTAGATTCCAAAGAATGTGAAAAACATTATCAGGTGCTGCAGACTTTTTGACTACAGCCGTACAGGATGGATACAGAAGCACACACGAAGGCGAATTCTTGAGATCACCTGTTTTAGGATGACGGACTCAGAATGTGAAAAGTAAGTAAAGAAACAGCAATGATTTTTCTGTGAGAGAAATAACGACAATAAATGATGGGCCCTTTGTCATTCTTGTGAATGACAGTGGCTGGGGACTGCTTGCAGCAGGCTAATATGCTGGTTTATCTTCTGTATGTAAGCGCAGCCTTCAGCCTTTCTCTGACTAAATGGATGTAAGAGTGTGCAAGGATAAGTATGTTGTTAATTCATTCCAAAGAGATGAGTCCCGCATCAGAATTCATCCCAATCAGCTTGATTTTCAGGATGGGGGTTAAGATAATAGAGGGACAATGTGGGACTACCCTTGCCTGCAGTCTCACAGACTGACATTAGGGGTGGACGTTCTTGGCTTCAGACCCAGGACAGGGTTGAGGAGTCTGCATGGAGATGCTGGTGCTCACTCCACTCTGAAAGCTGAACAGAAGAGATAGTGAGAACCCCAGAGGCACTTCCAGAGGAAGAAGTAGTGAAAAGAGGGAAGGATTTCCTTACTCTTCTTGTAAGAGGTGTTAGGACAGCCTGTTGCTTGGGCCCTTCAGTTTCTTTGACTGAGATAGAATATACATAAGATCTTCTTGAAATATTATTCAGCAGAACCAATGCATCAAGAGAACAAAGTGTGTGTACAGGACATACCTACAAGAGCCAGGAGCCCCTCCCTTTCACAGCTGATCTGAAATTGTTGGCTTCTGAACAAGAAAGCGGATCCCCACTCCTGCTGAGATCAGGGAGTGGAGAAAGCCGAGGGCTGTTACCTCTCACTGCAAAAAAGATCCTGATAACCAGGTGACTAGTGAAATCTTACCTTTGAAAAAGGCAACAGCTCTCATCAGCTCTGTTTCATGCTTTTGCTGAATTCCTGCAAGCGGTTTGAATATGACTGTTTTTTCGCCTGTGGCATAGAAGAACACTTTTCTTTGAAATGAAATGGTACCATGGCGCATCTTCACGTCCTGTGCAGCTTGAGGTGGTGAACAGGGAAATGTTGTATCACGGGTACTATGATCTGCATCCTCTCCCCTTAGCATGGTTTTCATGTGAAGTGATATGGTGAAATGAAAACTCAGAGGCTGCCTCCAAGTAGGGTGAAGCCAGAAAGTAAGGAGTGGATTGATTCAGTGACCCAGTCCTCTAGGCCTGGCAGTTGGTTCACCAGGAACCTCAGAAGAAACACTTAAACTTTTAGGGCTGTAGTTTGCACAGCTACATACGGGAATAATATTTGCTTACCTCAGAGGTATAATGTGAACCTTGATTAATGTTTGTATAGCATTTGGAAACTAAATTGCTCTGCTTATCAATGGCAGATCAATGGCTAAGTATTAATAGTGGGAGTCCATATGTGCTTCAGATATGATGGATACAGTGCCCCTAATAGTTTGTACTGGCAGAAGCTGTAGCAGAGCCTGCTTTCTCAGAGCAGAGATGTGGGGATGGGAAATAGCTGGAGCTTATCTGCAGTAGGGGTTGGAGGAAGAAGGATGGTCCAAGCGTGATGGGGTAGGAGGCCACATATCCAAAGAGCATGTGGAATACTTCCTTAGTATCTTTGCTGACAGGCTGCTGTGAAATTATGCTTATAAGGCACTATGATGGAAATGTTGAAAGAGATCAAGTGATGAAAGTGCCTGTGCATTGATGCCAATGACATGCAGGGAAATCGGCTACAAACTGCCTTAAAACAATATGAATCTGTTAGCTGCAATGTGTAGTCGAAGGGCGATCAAAAGAGACTTCAAGGCCTTGGGACGGTTGGTAAGGGAATCTGGAGCACAGGTTATTTTTTCCTCTCCTCCCAGTTGTGGGCAGTGGCAATGGAAGAAACACACGGGCCCAGTCTATTAATATGTGGCTCCATGGCTGGTGGCACTACCACTGTTTGGGGTTTTTTGATAATGGGATGGCCTACACAGCATCAGGCTTGCTGGCACCAGGTGGGATTCACCCTTCTTAAAGGGGAAAGAGGGTCTTCGCTCGTGAGCTAGCAGGGCTCATTGATAGAGCTTTAAACTAGGTTTGAGGAGGGAGAGGGATAATATCAGGCTTGCCTGTGACAAACTGTGGGACAACAGGCAATGGTTAGAGGGATGGGACCCTCAGCCTGTTGCTCTGAGACGTGCTAGCTACACTGGAGTCCACTTGAAGTCTTACGGAGATGAGCCACAGGCTCCTGAAGTAATAGGAGCCAACAGGGAAACACCAGTCAAATACCCCAAAGGAATTAAGAGGTGTTCCTCTAAGAAGGTGACATGGCTGACAGCCCAGCTGAAGTGCCTCTACACCAATGCACACAGTATGGGCAACAAACAGGAGGAGCTGGAAGCCACCGTGCTGCTAGAAAGCTATGACCTAGTTGCCATTACTGAAACTTGGTGGGATGAATCCCATGACTGGAGCACGGCTATCAATGGCTACAGGCTGTTCAGAAGTAACAGGTGAGGAAGGAAGGGCAGAGGCGTTGCCCTCTACATCAAGAAATGGGTAGAGTGTGAAGAGCTGTCTCTGAAGAATACCCACGAGCAGGTTGCAAGCCTATGGGTAAGAATAAGAGACCAAGACAACAAAGGGAACCTTGTGGTTGGTGTCTACTGCAGGTCAGCCAATCAAGAGGAACCTATTGACAAAGCTTTCTTACTCCAGCTAGAGGATGCATTGTGCTCGCAGGCTCTTGTCTTGCTGGGGGACTTCAACCACCCCGACATCTGCTGGAAAAGTAGCACAGCGAGCTGTAGGCAACCCAGGGTACTCCTGGAATGCATTGGGGATAACTTCTTAAGCCAAGTAATAGACAGTCCTACCAGAGGGTTGTGTTACTAGACCTGATGGTCACCAGTGCAAGTGAGCTAATCTGTGATGTCAAGATTGGAGGCAGCCTGGGCTGCAGTGATTGTCCACTGGTGGAGTTTGCAGTCCTGAGGGATATGGATCAGATGAAGAGTAAAGTCAGGACCCTGAATTTTAGGAAAGCAAAATTCCAGCTCTTCAAGGAGTTAGTCAATAGGACCCACTGGGAAACTGCCCTCAGGGACAGAGGAACAGAGCAGAGCTGGCAGATCTTTAATGATGCTTTCCAGAGGGCACAAGAGCTCTTGATCTTCAGATGTAAGAAATCAGGAAAGGAAGGCAAGGGACCGGCATGGCTCAGTTGAGATCTACTGGTCAAACTAAAGGGCAGGAAGGAAATGCACAGGCAGTGGAAACAGGGACAGGTATCCTGGGAAGAGTATAGGGATGCTACCTTGTTGTATAGGGACGGGGTCAGGAAGGCCAAGGTGCAGCTGGAGCTGAACTTGGCAGAAGATGCAAAGAATAATAAGAAGGGCTTCTACAGATATGTCAGCCAGAAAAGGAAGGTCAAAGAAAGTGTGCCCCCCTGGTGAGCAAGACTGGCAAATTGGTAACAATGAACAAGGAGAAGGCTGAGGTATGCAACAACTTTTTGCCTCAGTCTTCACTGGCAACCTCTCTACCCACACCTCTTGAGTGGATGGACTACAAGGTGGGGACTGGAGGAGCAAAGTCCCTCCTACTGTAAGAGAAGATCAGGTTCATGACCACCTGAGGAATCTGAATATTCATAAATCTGTGGGACCTGACAAGATGTGTCGCAGAGTCCTGAGGGAATTGGCTGATGTAGGTGCCAAGCCACTCTCTGTGATATTTGAATAGTCATGGCAGTCAGGTGAAGTCCCTGGTGACTGGAAAAAGGGAAACATTGCTCCCTTTTTAAAATAAGGTAGAAAGGAGGACCCTGGGAACTACCGACCTGTCAGCCTCACCTCTGTGCCAGGGAAGATCGTAGAACAGATCCTCCTTGAAGCTATGGTAAGGCACATGGGGGACAGGGAGGTGATTTGAGACAGCCAGCATGGCTTCACCAAGGGCAAGTCCTGCCTGACCAACCTAGTGGCCTTCTGTGATGGAGTGACTACATCAGTGGACAAGGAAAAAGCTATGGATGTCATCTATCTGGACTTCTGTAAGGCCTTTGGCACGGTCCCCCCACAACATCCTGCTCTCTAAATTGGAGAGATACGGATTTGATAGGTGGACTGTTTGGTGGATAAGAAATTGGTTGGATGGTCACATCTAGAAGGTAGTGGTCAATGGCTTAATGTGCGGATGGAAATCAGTGACAAGTGGCATCTGCCAGGGGTCTGTATTCGGACCGGTAACTGTTTAATATCCTCAGCAATCACATAGATAGTGGGATTGAGTGTACCCTCAGCAAGTTTGCAGATGACACCAAGCTGAGTGGTGTGGCTGACATGCCTGAGGGAAGGGATGCCATCCAGAGGGACCTGGACAATCTTGAGAAGTGGGCCTGTGTGAACCTCGTGAGGTTCAACAAGGCCAAGTGCAACGTCCTGCACCTGGCTTGGGGCAACCCCTGGTATCAATACAGGCTGGGGGATGAAGCGATTGGGAGCAGCCCTGCCCAGAAGGACTTGGGGGTACTGGTGGATGAAAAGATGGACATGACTCAGCAATGTGTGCTTGTAGCCTAGAAAGCCAACCATATCCTGGGCTGCATCAAAAGAAAAGTGGCCAGCAGGTCGAAGAGGTGATTCTGCCCCTCTGCTCTACACTGGTGAGCCTTCACCTAAAGCCCTTCATCCAGCTCTGGAGCCCCCAGCACAGGAAAAGCATGGACCTGTTGGAGCAAGTCCAGAGGAGGGCCATAAAAACGATCAGAGGGCTGGAACACCTCTCCTGTGAAGGCAGGCTGAGAGAGTTGGGGGTTGTTTAGCTTGGAGAAGAGAAGGCTCTGGGGATACGTTACTGCAGCCTTTCAATACTTGAAGGGGTTTATAAGAAAGATGGGGACAGACATTTAACAGGGCCTGTTGCGATAGGACAAGGGGTGATGGTTTTAAACTGAAAGAGGGTAGATTCAGACTAGATGTAAGGAAGATATTTTTACAAAGAGGGTGGTGAAACACTGGAACAGATTGCCCAGAGATGTAGTAGATGCTCCATCCCCCAAAACATTCAAGGTGAGGTTGAACAAGGCTCTGAGCAATGTGATCTAGTTGAAGATGTCCCTGCTTATTGCAGGGGGGTTGGAGGAGATGGCCTTTAGTGCTCTGTTCCAACCTAAACTATTTTATGATTCTACATGCTCTGTTTCCAAAGAATGTTTAGTGTCTTATGAGTTTGAATGATTTTCTGTGGATTTTGGAGTCTATGAAATCCATCAGGAAATGCCACTGGAGATACTATTTGCCGGATGGGGACCTAAAAGAAAATGAAGCAAATTAGGATGGTACTTTATTGCTTGAGGACTTTTGTTCAGATTTTTTATTTGGATATTGTTTTCATTGTGAGCAACTTCCAAAATAATTTTTGTCAGTTCATATTGCCTGGCTACACTTTTTCACTTTCTATATTTTTTTCTGGTTGGGATACTTTCCAAAATTAGATATCAACAAAACCAATTAAATAATTTGGTGCAGGTAATTATAGAACAGAAGCAATACTCTTCTAAAGCATGCCATCAAAAAAACAAAATGATCCTTTATTTGACAATAAACCTTGTGTTTGGCATTGCAGTAAGAAAGGTAATAAATCTGTAAAAATGTTACTACACCTCATAAGTGCTGAATAGTAAAAAAGAACACTAATTTTCATTTGGGGGTTTTAAAGCTCTAAAATTATGAATTTCATTGGAAAAAATTCTGAAGTTTAACAAATAAAAATAATGGTACTAAGTCACCTCTGTATGAAACAACAGACTATCAGAAATAATTAAGGGATAAAATGTAACATTCATTTTATTTTCACACTGATGGAGTATCACACAAATGATTTCTGAAGAAGCCTATTAAGTTTGAGAATGTTCAAATATACCCAAATTTGTTGTTATGGATGAACCTTAAAGCAACTGAACGTGTATTCTCTTCTCAAAGTGCAAGTTGCAAGATAATTAATGTTAATAATATGTTTAAGGAAGGATATTAATGCCCTAGTCAAAAGCAGAAAATGCTTTTCGTTTGGAAGTGTGGTTACAATCATGGGTCAAATTTACCTCTATGCTGGTAATTTTGCACTGATCCACTTAAATCTCAAGGACAACATAAAACAGATGAGTGTACTCTGCTCCTCTGTCTGCACATTTATTAATGTACAAAAGCTGTACGTCCTGTAATCCTCAGGCCCTAAAAGAACGTTGTCCAACTGAGCGACTTAGGTCCTATTGACTGAGTTTATTTTGTCTTTATCATAAGGGGTTGGGGAGCCATGAGCAACCCAAGAAATTCGAATCTAAGTGTTCTCTGCTATTTCAAGTATATCCATGTCTCCCTCTGAATTCCCGATAAACTGGGCAAGCACAATACTTTTTTTTGCATGTTGGGAACTTTATTGAATCACTTGACCACTGCAAAAATCTGCACTGCTGATAGTAGCAATAATGGCTGAGAAACTGGAAAAATCCAAAGCAAACAGCAAAAAATCTGACCAAAACATGTCTCCCACGACATGTTTAGGTTCTCCAAATCATCACCCATGAAATTCCTTGACAAAAGTCAATAATTCCTAGGCTTTTAAGGTATTGTTTTAGCATGTTGAGGGCAAATAAGCAGGCAGGCAAAGTAAATGCTAAATGTTTAGGTGTACCTATCCCCCTTTCTTCCCACTTAGCTCCCCTCCTTGGGCAAAGGATTGGAGTGTTGTATTCCAAATCCAGCAGCCCAAAATGTTGGTTTCATCAGAAAGAAGTTTTCTTCTCTTTTTGAGGTTCCCGGTGAGGTTTCTGTATATCTAAAGAGCCTCTGCTTCAAAGCTGCGGGTCCAGGACGTTCTAGGGCATTGGATGCTCAGCTAGCTACTAGGGCACGATTCTTTGATGTGATTGTCTATCACATTTCTCTGGACAGTCTGTCTTTCATAGCATGGACCCGTGGCTGTGAATTTTATAGAAAATTCATCTTATTTGATTGGGCATGGGCTCTTGCTGTCCTTCAGGTTTCTAGTTTTGAATTACAGCATAACATAATCCACTTAAAATGCTTCTTTCTGCATTGATCTAGAAAAAAATCCCAAACCAATATTGTTCTTTGGACTAAGTCCTGCCGCCACTTTTCTTTCTGCAGTCCCTTCACAATGTGGTGTCCTGAATTGATTTCTGCTTTTGGACTCTGCAGCTGTTTCTGATTCAAGCCAGAGCCGCCTGAATATTTGCCTTGGACTGATTAACAAATATTTTTTCCCATAATCCTGTTATGGTTGTTCTGGGACACAGTGTCGAGTCTCTTAATTAACTTTAATGGTCTTTGGACCAGTCCTGTAATTATTAAGAGGGCTTTTTCTGTCAAGATCCTGACATAAGGTGCTGCCCATACATATCTTTTGGGCTGGGGACACTTACTATGCAGTCAGGAGAAAATATTCATTTTCAGAGATCTGTTTTGGATGCACAAACTCTGCCAGAGAGCGCTGTTTGCTCTCATAGCATTTCTTTCAGATAGGCCAGCCCAACTCCAGAGAGACAGAGTAATTCTCTTACCTCAACAAAAGGATATTAAAGATTTTCTGAAAAAAACCCAGAAGTCTAACAGTTCTGAAACCCAGTCTCTGCTAGGAAGAAGTAAACTCTTTTTAGATGGACCTACCATCTAAAAATTTACTTGATTATGTGAAAAATACGAGTTTCCTTAAGACCAGATCCCAAGACTTCAGCTTTTAGGCTTTCACAGTTGGGCAGTCTTGATCATCTAGTCTTAATGGTCAGGAAAGTTATTCAGGTTTCATATCAGGGCTACATTCTCCAGTTTTGTGGGAAAAAACACCCATGAAATATATATCTCTCTCTGTTTCCTAACATCCCAATGATATCCTGAATTCATTGCAGACAGGCAATACAAACCTTCATTATTAGATAAACGGCTGCAAACACAGAAACAAAAACCATCTGACTTCTTCCTATGTGCAATAACTGGATTTAATTTAAAAATCAGAGAAAGAAAACAGATATGGCAGCAATTTTTAAATATTGAACTTAAAAGCTTTTCCTTAAAAGTCACATGCTCAAGACGAAGCTGTCCCTAGGCACCTTTAATGTACTCATGTGGCAGTTATGCAGCAAATAAGTCAAGGTTATTTTCTTTGGCAGCAATTTCAGAGCAAATCTTTGTGTAAAGAATGATTTCTTTTCCTTGAACAATGGGCTGGAGTCATAAAAAGTATAATGGGTACACTTGTTTGTTTTTCAGTTTTAACAATTAGGGGGTATTTGTATGTGTGCAAAAGTAGAAAGTAGGAAAATAATGAATAGTTGTACTTATAATTAGCATATTTTGATACTTAGGAAACCAGAAAACATTTCTATGCTTATTAAATGTGCGTTGTCAGCTTCAATTTTTTGAAAATTACTAACTAAGATATAATTTCAGATGAAGTGTTGCTTAAGGAATATACACTGAAATTAAAAGTAAATCCAGACTTTTAAATGTACAGAACAATACTTAGCTTTCTTGTGCTTAGAATCATAGAATGGTTTGGGTTGGAAGGGACCTTTAAAGGCCATCTCCTCCAACCCCCCTGCAATAAGCAGGGACATCTTCAACTAGATCACATTGCTCAGAGCCTTGTTCAACCTCACCTTGAATGTTTTGGGGGATGGGGCATCTACTACATCTCTGGGCAATCTGTTCCAGTGTTTCACCACCCTCTTTGTGAAAATGTCTTCCTTACATCTAGTCTGAATCTACCCTCTTTCAGTTTAAAACCATCACCCCTTGTCCTATCACAACAGGCCCTGGTAAAAAGTCCTTCTCCATCTTTCTTATATGATCCGTAAGATCTTAAAAGTTTTTTTTTTTTTTGTAATAGTCTTATCAGCACTGATATACGTACTAGTCTTCTAGCTTTTAAGCAAAACTTGTGCAAAGATCTCCCGTTGTGGATCTGGGTAGTCCAGCTACATTCATGGTGCTGATTCAATAAGATTATGGCTGCACAGGGCTGGATGCTTCAGCCTGTCAGACTCAAAACTAGTGCTGAAGTTAATGATGTAGTTGAGATCTGTGTGCTCTGAAAGACGATGCATTTCCAAGAACAGGGATTTAGAGAGGGTCTGATCCAGTGCCCCTCAATGTAATGAACGTATTTTCATTGTTTTCAACTGGTTTCAATCCAGTCCTTTCATCCTGTTGATGATCGAACTTAAGCAGGTATAGAACATAGGCAGGTAATGGAATATTTTTTTCAGATGATAACCTATGAATTGTTTTAGGTTATATAAATAAGGAAATAAATAGAGAAGTCATAGAAATAAATAGGGAAATCATTTAATGACAAGAAGGGCAAGGCGATCCAAAGGCTAACTCAAAATACCCGAGGCTTGTTGCCCTTTCTACTAAGTGAAAAGTTATAAGCATATCCAGAGATCAAGCAGTTGAAGACCATAATTTAGGATTTCTGAATCACCCTGAATTCACCCCAGGAATGAGGATTCCTGAATCACCTTGTTTCCTCCTTCCCTCTATAAAGAAGGATGGAAGAAACTGGTGTCAGTGTTTAAAGCTAGTCTTTGGAAATACGTTCCTCGGTCAATACATTTCTGAAAGCAAACTAATCATTGCGGTGATTAGGACCAATACTTTGTTTTTTAAGCATATTAACATAGATCAATCAGTAATGGTGTTACATAATTTGTGTTCTCTTCATATGCCCAGATGAGGGCAATAGCAAGTCTCCTGTTGATTTTTATCATGAAAACAGGCTCTGGCCCAATTTTAATGTCTGCTGCCAAGACCAACTCAATCTCCATTCGTTACATGTCCAGGTTGTATCCTGCCCCTTCTGTAAGGATGTGGTTGATGGTGTGCGAAGCATGATGGTGATCCTTGCCTGTTCGTGGGGATCCTGTGTAAGAAGCTGAACTATAAAGAACAGAGGGCAAAAGTGCAATTTTGAACCACTAATTAGTTCTGTATTTCTATTTGTTTATTAAATGGGATTGGCTTTCCAGCCTTGATATATGCAGGTCCATAATAAGTCATTTTGTTCAAAGTGGCAGAAATTGCCTGAGAGTAACAGTAGCAAGTTCCTAGGGGAAGGAATGCAACTGTTTTCATGTGACAGAAAACAGAGTACCCAATGGGTTGCTGAAAACTGTCACTAATGTAGGATAATGACTGAAGAGTGTTTCTGTTCTGTAGTAAGGCCATGGTAATTTGTGTATGTATCTGTTTTTTTTTGTTTTAGGTTGGGCTTTTTTTGGTAGATCAAAAACTGAGCTGTAAACAAGGGAGAATTTCAGACACTCCTAAAATGTGCCAAAGTATCATTCCTGATGCTGAGATTTACTATTAACCTGTTCTTTCTCATGGCATTTTCATAAAATAGAACTCTCAGTCCCCAAGTAATGCAGTCACACAAAAGTTTTTGAAGCACTCTTTTTATTTTGAATGTATGCATGGGTAGTTTGTTCAAAGTGGAACCGAATGTATCCATTTTATTATATATGTTTCTATCACACTTCACATATGTCACAGTACTGCCTGTGTATTCATTCTGTATTTCCGTATGTACAACTCACAGCTAACATAATCTTAATCCCTTTAAAATTTCCTTGAAAATAAATTCACAGATAATCCTCACCCTCTGGTAAGACACAAAGAGAAGGCTCAAGGGGAAATAGGATGTGAGGGAGTTGCTGGGGAAGAGAAGTGAAGTCCTCCATGAATTATGCATATGCCCATGGCTTACATGCATCAAAACCAGGTGTGTGGTTTACTGTGATAACCAGGATAGACCCATGGGTTGGGCAGGATTATAATTCAATTGTTACATATGGGAAACTGAGGCAAAAGGCAAGTCAATGACTTCCCAAGTTTATTAAGTAAATTTGATATTGTGATCGGGAATTCCTGTTTTTCAGTACCCCACAAAAGTGATGGAATTATGATGACTTTAGCAGCTAATCATGCCTTGACGTTTTGCCGTACAACCCAAAGAGTAGAGAGGAACACAGGGTATGTTACACTGCAGCTCTCTTGTCCCAAATGGAATTTGCCAAATGGCTAACCAGGTTCTCTTCTCTTTATCACCTAAATGGTCTCATAAATTGCAAGTGGAATTTCCCCTCCTTGCCCCCCGTGTTGATGCAAGTAGTGGGTTATGAATGGATGATATTTGTCGTCTTCCCTAAGATCCTGGCTGCTACTGTGAGGGTCTCCAAAAGGATTAATGTCCCAAAGCTTTCTGGGGAAAGCACTAAGCAGAAATAGGACTTTTAGTTTCATAAATTGTCAAAGGCAAAACCAGAACATGGCTTCACATCAGGTGCTCTTATTCCCAGGATGTTGAAAAATTGTGCAAAAAAAAAAAAAAGCCACAGTCAAGTCAAAGGATGGTGTCGATGCTTTAGAGCTTAATGTTAGCATACAATCTGTTTAGACTTTGAAAAGGGAGTTTAAGAGGTGACTGCATCATAGGGTGTAGTATCTTCACTAGATAGACAAATTCAAATGAAAAAATAAGGCAATCAATTCTTCTGGTTCTAGTCCTTGGAACAAATTCATCGGGACTAACTAGACGCATTTTTGTCAGACATGCTTTAATCAAACACAAGTTTTATCATATTTAGAAACTAATTATGGGGCTAAATGCAAAGGAATTTGAGAGAAACTTAGTTGCCGGTGATACACAAGGTGTTCTAATGGTACCATTTTAGCTCTAAACTTTACGGATCCTCTTTATGTAACAGAATTTTAATTTTAATTTTAAAAGCAACATCTTTCTAGGTTTCAGGATTAGGAAGATAAAACATGAGCATGAATGAGTCACAGCAGTGTTTTCTGAAGGGGACAGGCGATAAATCCCACAGTAACTTGTGATAAACTAATCCTGGATTCTGTAAGAAGCTGTTGTTCTGAAAGGTGAAAACTGCTCATTTTTTCCAAACATTTGGATACAATCTAAATATGGCAAGTATGTACATTATTAACAACTTCACTGCCAATCAGGGAAAATATCTAAAAAATGAACACTCGCAATCAAAGATTAATTTCCAAGCTGTAGAATTTAATATCATGTGGAAATGAGTTCTAATTGCAAAGTGAGGTTCCCATTAAATCCAGATGAAGCTGTTGCAAATTTTCCAGCCTGCCATAAAATCCAGACAACTTGCTACAGAGTTTAGGTATGACTTATCATAAGTTACACTGGAATTTGTATAAGACTATCATAATATTCTTATATTATTAGAAGAGAAAAGTCCTTGTGTAGATATATTAAAATTCATGTTCATGTAGATGGCCGAGAAAATGGCACTGTATGAAGGATTTAAAAGATATTATGCAGACTATAGACATACTATAGACAATCTTGGGCAGAGGAAAGAGACCAGAGGAAAATGTAGTGGGAAAGTTAAAAAAAGTAATTCACTATTTGTTTTTCACAATCTTTTACATATTGTGTTTCTAAAGATTTAATAAATTTCCTTTTTCTTCATTTCACTGCAGGTATGATCTAGAATAGCTGTGTTCTCTAAAAAATGGCTCTTTTTCTCTAGGCTGTGGAACCATTACTGTGTTAGAGACTCTAAAGTGATTGTTTATAAAGAATTTCTGAAGAATTTTGGCACAAGTACAGACACAGTTAAAGAAAAAAGCACAGAAAATGAAGTTCCAGGTAAGTGCTCAGAAAAGGAATGGAAACTTGGGTGCTTTTCCTCTTTCCAATTATATCAATCAGAGTATTTCTGTTGAACTTGATGGATAACGTTTGCAATTTTGTAGGACATTGATAGCCTCTGATTCTCAGCAGACACAACTACGACAGAGAGGGAAGAAAAAAAAAAAGCCAGTTTCCTTTGGCCTGGGAAATCCTACCAAATGTGTTTGAAAACTGCATTTAAAATCAAAACGTGACACATTACATGGGCCAAAAAATAAAATCACCATAACAAGCTTATAAATCCCAGATAAAGAATTTGTTGCTGCAACTTGAAATCTAATTGTGTTTGGGAACCTCAGTTTTCACCGGCTATTCCATCATATTGAACTTTGCAGGTAATCTTTGTAACAAAGAACATATACTCTAAGACAGTGATAAAACGGTGAACTTGGACAGGTTAGGGAGGTCAAGGTGACAGTAAGACATTTTTTGTCAGCATGACAGTAGTTTCAAGCATAGCAGCAACCTAACTTATTGGAGTGTTGGGAATGTCTTTGTAGGCATCAACTTAAAGAATGATATTTAAAAAGGATTGATGGTCAGTAGTTAAGTCAGTTTGTGAATATGTATGGGCAGGTCCTCTCAAATATAAGGGTCAGCATAAGACTAGATACAAAACATATTTGTTTGAAATTGCAAGAACCAGGCAGTCCAAGCTGGCACAAGGGGGTCGCTCCTGAGTGAAAGGTGATTGACATGGAGAACATGGGCCATGGAGACTATTAATACGAAGGCATTATCTTATGTTTGTTGTCTAGGGAAGGAAGAGTCATTGATAAGAGTAGGATACAGTTGTTTTCCTAAAAGACAGAAAAAGTGTGTTTCAGTAATTCAGTTGTTGTGGAGGCAGTGAAGAGATTTAGCACTGTACATGGATGAAAAAAGTTGTGTTTGAGAGGTTATACAGTAAACATCTGCCAGATTTATCCATAATGTGAATGTGAGGATCTATGGAGATGTGAGTTTAAGAAGGTGCTCAATTTAACATAGTGAGAAAGGCCATTCCAGTATATTTACAAATAATGTAAATCTGTTTGCATATCTTGAAATTTAATTTAGTGTATTTAACAAGGTGTTTTTGCTGTCACACAGGTACACATAGGATATTTTGGCAGTTGGATTTTTCATAGAGTCGTAGAATCGTCGAGGTTGGAAGGGACCTTTAAGATCAAGTCCAACCATCAACCTAACACTGCCAAAACCACCACTAAACCATGTCTCTAAGCACCACATCCACCCGTTGTTTAAATACCTCCAGGGATGGCAATTCCACCATTTCCCTGGACAGCCTGTTCCAATGCTTGACAACCCTTTCTGTGAAGAAATTTTTCCTAATATCCATCCTAAACCTCCCCTGGAGCAACTTGAGGCCATTTCCTCTTGTCCTGTTGCTTGTTACTCGGGAAAAGACACCGCCCCCCACATCTCTACAACCTCCTTTCAGGTCGCTGTAGAGAGCGATAAGGTCTCCCCTCAGCCTCCTTTTCTCCAGACTAAACAACCCCAGTTCCCTCAGCTGCTCCTCACAAGACTTGTTCTGTAGACCCCTCACCAGTTTCCTTGCTCTTCTCTGGACATGCTCCAGAATCTCAATGTCTTTCCTGTAGTGAGGTGAGGGGCCCAAAACAGAATACAGTATTCAAGACTAACTGCTACTTAATTTTTCATTTATTTCTGTTTAAAAAGAAGCATTTAAACTTGCCCTTGCTGAAGAATGCCTGTAAAGACTTACCTGTACTTTGCAGGCTAAAAAGCATTAGCTTCAAACATTGTCTCTTTCATTTCTACTACTCAAAATTTAGCACTTCACAAAGAGAATTATAGAAGAATAAAAAAAAAATCTGTCCTGGTCGAGAAAGGAATAGCCAGCAGTCCAGAGGTCTGAATTATGATTATCCTTTTCCTGACAAAAAGTCCTCCCTTGGGTGGTAGGAATTATTTCTGAACCAGTTTTGAATAGATGGCCTGATGGTCAAAGGCCCTGAATGTCAACAGTTCACATTGACTTCAGCAGGATCAGAAGAAGCTGAACTCTTTCGAAATCATGAAGTTGGAATATCTAGTATTTTAATAATGCTTTCTCTTCTCACCATTTTTCATTACCATCATGTGACTATATAGAGGTTTTTAAGTTTGTGCAGTACTATCAAAGATTGTTTTGAAACCATTACTAGAAGTATATATAACTACCAAAACTAGAAGGATTTTTTCCTGTGTAGAGTACTGAAATTGTGGAGAAATAATCTTATGAATTAAGGCTGCCCCTCCTTCCCAGTACATGCTGTACCTAGCATTGTGCATGATTAACCTTCTTAATTAACCCGCATAGTTAACGGGGCCTGGGACACAACCCCCCCACTCATTCCACCATAGGATGCTTCAGATATTCATTGACCTTGCTTGTGGGGTGTTCCTGCAGCCCTACTGTGCTGACAGTGTCTTGAATTCACCTCTTGTCCTCTGATTCCCAATTTGTTTTCTTTTACCCAGCCACTTTGAGAAGTGGAGCCTTGTCCATGTAAAGTAATTATAAAAGAGTTATCACTCAACATTGGTCAAAAAATAGATTTTAAAATCATCCAGATAAATTAGTGGTAACCTTTCCGGTTCGTTTCTGAGGTGCAAAACTGAGTGATATTTGTTTAATAAATGTTAGTACCCAGCCAAAACTGAATTGAAATAGAGGAGTTCTAAATGGAATTGAGCATTCACACAAAAGTTTTTCAAAAGTTTAAGTAATAAAATATAGCTTGCTTTAAGTAGGAAGGAAAATCTGTGTTCAGCAGGCCACTGAGCGGGCACAGGGAACAGTGGAGAGCATGCCCTAAGCACAGAGTAGTCACACTTTGGTATCCTTTTCCGTACAGAACAACATTTTATTTCCTATGTAGCCCCACTGGAATAACTTCTGAAAGAGTTTGGTGTGCATACTCTTTGTGCGTAAGGTTCTCAAAATGCTTGTGTCTCATCCGTCACAGCGGTTGCTGCTGTGCTCTGAATCAAATATAACATGTCCGTAGCATAATCATTATCCCAAACAGTGTACGTGCCAACAGCACACTAAGTAGAGCTGTATACAACAAACCACCATCACAAAATGAGCTGCTCAGCCCAGCTGAAATAAATATTCCGCAAAATTTGTTTGGTTTTGGTGTTGTGGGTTTGTTTTTTTTTGTTTTTTTTTGTTTTTTTTTGATGGGGAATCGTTGAGGAGGGCTGTTTGACTTAACAGTACCTGGAAGCTCTTCCAAGGACTGTGGGAGCTAAGATGGGACAGTGAGATGGGAGTATGCGAAGGAAATGGAAAAGAACAGAGTCTTTTCAAGGTCAATAAGCATGTTTGTTATCAAAGGCCTATAAGGACACTCCCATTTCCTGAAAATATATTTTTGGTAGTGGATCATTCTGGACACATACTGACAAAGAGAGGGAGTTAGTTTCTAGTAGTACCTTCTGATATTAAATGTAATAAAGTTACCAGTTAAGATCGTAAGTTATGTGTGTTATGCTTTAAAAGAAATATGAAATGAAAACCTGCTACAACAAATGCACAGATTATTAGCATAATTTTGAACTACTGATCAAGTCTGAAATACAAGAAAATATAAGAAAGTTGTATTTCAGGTTTGGTTTAGTCTCTTTGTACATAAAGATGTATCCAGTTAACAAAAATGGTCTTTAAGGTTTTAGATGACTTTATTTCTTTGAAGATGACAAAGCTGCAGACTTTGCTAAATCAGTTTTTTTAACAGCGCTAATCTGACAGAAAATAAAAGAGAAGGAACACAAGCAGAAAAAACTTTTTCTATGTTCTTCACCAGCAAAACTTTTTCTACAGTCTTCACCAGCTGAGCGTGCTGTGACAGTGCAACCTGGATAGCACTGAAAGGGCATTTAGAGAAAAGGTAAGGGAGTGCCATTAATACTTCAGAATACTTTGACAGGTGGAGAAGCTGAGCCAGGCATCACAGCAAAAGAACGTTGCCAAGCTTTGAGGCCAGTTAATTATACCAACTCCTTTTATGAAGAAATTCCGTGCATAGGGTTTCTTGTTTGCTTTTAAAACCAGTTAGCAGAAGCAGCAGCTCTATTTTATTTTGTGTGTTCCAGTTTTGCTTATTAGATTCACAGCATTAAAAACGTGTGTATTAGAACTCCAGATTCTTTAAGCTAAAACAAAATGAGAGTGCTTCAAAGCTTGATGGCTAAGGTGTTTCATAATGTGAATTGCTAGATCACTCTGTCACATCCAAGTAAGTAATGACTTACACTGAATAATGACTAGTTATCATTGTCTGACAATTATTTTCTGACCTGCATGAAATAAAGTATTAGTGGATAGGTGCTACTGCAGAAATACATTTTTTTATACGTGGTGGCAAGCTTAGAATAGAGTGGAGCTGGAATAGACAAGGCACGTGACCTCTCCACGTGCCCTTAGATGTGATCTTAACCAGAGGGGGCTGGGGAGTGCAATGGTGGACCATAACTGTGTTCCAGCGGCTTTATGGGAAGGTGAAAAGAAAGAAAATTTTCCAACACTCACTCTTGTGCCTTCATGTCATGAAAACCTTGACTCTCTAAGAAAAGAGAAGCCGATACTGTGCATCAAGACTTCATATTCTACTACAAACTCAGTTACTCAGACCTGTAACTGTGCTTTCTCAGCCTTGAAAGACAGGAGAGGAAGGACAAACAACACTACAGGGACATTCAACATCTTGACCCTTTTTCATCTTGTATATCTTTGATATGGAGGTCAAGGCCTGGACTAGAAGCACAGTACATCTCACCTTACAAGCCTTCCCAGTCCTTGATGTTTATTTTGGGCTTTCTAAAGTCTCTCTATACATTATCTTTACACTGTGATTTCGGCAGTTTTGAATGAACAATAATCAGCTTAGAAGCAGATGGGATACTTGTCGAAAAATGGTGGGGGGAGAAAAGCCTTAGGGATGCTTGCAGTATTCAACAACCCAGTGTGAGCTAACATTTCAGAAAAACAAACCAGTCTTCCTATTGTTTCATGAGCCTTATCAAAATCTGCAGTAAGTCAACTTCCAGGCATTTTACAAGTCCCATGAGCAAAAACACATCCACATAGCTCCTTTGCAACAGCCTATGAATTAAAAAAATAACCAAAGAAATGTGTGATATGTTTATACAGCAGCTATGTTAACTATTCCATGTCTTCTAACATTTTCCGGTATTCTTCGTGCTAATGACCCATTTTTGATAAAGGGAACTTTGATACTAGGTTATGCCATGGATGGTTTTTAAGTTCCGTTAAGACAGGTGTTATCAAACAGGCTGATCCACCAAGTATTTTTAGCTCTGAATTTTGAGGCAGAGTTATTATTTGAGAAACTTGTCTGACTTGTCATTTGAGAGTGTGTGATTGGGAATACTGTTGTGTAGTGAGCTTATTAATTAAACATCTGACGGTCAGAACGTGGCGGGGTAACCTATTTGATCAGTTCACAGAGAAGAACATTTGAAAAGGTCTTGTAAAAAATGCATTATTGTTTTAAAAGCTTCACGAACTTGATTTTTCTGAGCAAACCACTATAAATTGTATTCATTACAGCTGCGTTCAGCCTAGCAGGACATTGAAAAAGCCTTTAGAGCAATTGATGTCAGTCAGAGTGGATTTGTGTCTTTGGATTATTTGAAGTCAGTTATAAATAGCTTTATATTTCCTTTGCCAAATGAAACTTTTCAAGAGCTAATGAATAGGTAAGAATCACATTATTTTCTTAGTGGAAATTTTTTAGCACTGCTGCCTTATAACTTTATTATTACTTTTTGTGACTACCATCATTAATTCATCTTACTTGTGCCTGTGATGCAGTATGTATGGCACAGGATGTAAAAGCTGATATAGCTGGGTATAAACCCAAGTTTTTTGCAGTAAGGTATATAGGCTTAATGGAGTAGAAGCTTTAAGTTACTGCTTGCTTTCTTCTATTTGCCCAAAAATTTGTATTTAATTTCCTAAAGGGAGCATTACTCTCTTGCATTCAAACGACTAGTGATGTGGGATGGTGTGAATTTGCTGGAAGAGCAGCTTCACAACTGTTAGCACCATATTTGGATGGTGACAGTGTAACTCTACAAGCCTCTCCTTTTTAAATATGCTGGTGTGGCAAGGAAAAGAAAGGAAGAAGCGGAACTGAAGTGAATAAATGAACTAATGCTGAAAGCTTTCACTCTGCACTGCTCATTGTCAGTCACTGAAAAAGATAACTGAAGGGACATTCTGTGCTGCATACTAAAATAATTTCATACCTGAAAATTTGAATTTAAACTAAAATAAGTCAAAAAGCTTTCAAACTTATGTTTTGACATTGTAAAAATTTTTTTAATAACTGCGGTGAAGGTTGAGATATCATGCCAACTACTGGATTCAAGTCAATGTACTATTGTATTTTAACCAGGCATCTTTGTAGTGTTATGACCAAAACTCAAATCATCTTGTGGGCAGTATAGTGTACAGAAGATAAATGGATAGAAAACATTTTCCTGCCCATCCTCAAGGATCTCAGCATACAGAGTTTAGGCCACAGGACATTTTCTAAAATACAATTTCCCGGATGTGATCGCTTCAGCATATGCTGACTAGCTTCCTGAACTCGTATGTCCTTTTTAAAGCCAAAATATCATAGGAATGCATGGTTTTTTTGTGGCTTTTGGTTAAATCTAGAGCAGAATCTCTCATGATTAATCTTTTGTACTCAGAAACCAAAAACTGTGAGAAGAAAACCGCCAGAACATAGTTTATGCTTGTTGGCAACAGTGCCAAGGGCATATGGCTAGTCAAAGAGAAAGGAAGAACAACTTAACTCTTACACAGCATTTTTACTCCAAAATATTGCTTAAGCTTACAACAACAGGACGAGGCACCCAAATCATACAGTGTTAGGAAGTCAGTAACCAGATCATGTGTTACTTCTTAATGATTCCACAATTTATAGGCTATCTATGTAAATTGTTGGAAGAATAGAATCATCCATGTAAATGATCAGTTGAGTTATCTTTTTCTTTATATGCACTAGTTAGCTGTAAAGAGCTCGGTGCACATATACATTTTACAGCAGCAGGTGCTGTATGAGAGTGTCATCTGCAGTAACCATATTGCTTTGTGCATTCAGCAGATAAATCTGATTTGCTTCTAGTCATTCACAGTGTGATATAACAATGATCAACTATTACTTTGTCAAAAAATTGCTATTATAGTTTTTTTTTCAATTCATGTCACTTGCTAGTTTAAATCTTAAAGTAAATCTTGCTTCTAAAAGCAGTTGCATAATGGAAAGATTTCTGCATGTATTCTTCCACTGGAGCTTTCTCTAGCATTTGAAAAATATAGTGACATTTTAACGATGCTGTAAACAGAAATGTTCAAGCCTATGTATGCCATATCTCTTAGGTGATATTTCTCAGACAATGTAATTCAAAAGCTCCACCAGGTGAATGGAACAACAGCAAAGGTTCCTCATAGTGATCTAATTCTAATAACGAAGTAACTTCATTGTAGCTGATAACAAATGTAATAGTAATTGATGGGCAAGGGACATGATTTCAAGGTTTTTAAGATTCTATTTAAATAATATGACATGAGATATACCAGGGAGCTGTTTATAAGAAATAATACATGACAGCATTTTATGGCTGTTTGAGGTATTTACATCTCATGGGCTCCTGATATAAAATTCAGGGCCCATTGAAGTTGATGCAATTTTGCCTTAGACTTCAGCTAGGATTTCATCCTTGACTGGTTTAGGACCAGATTACCCATACACTTATCTCAGTATACGTCCCCACTGCAGCAAGATCAAATACATTAGAGGCAGACCACTGAGGTGTACTTCAATCAAAGGACATCACTCATCTGAGTCCCGAATTCCCTGAATTCCATCACTTCTACTCTTGAAAATTCTTTCACTTAGAAGTAAAACATCGTGAACTTGAGTTTATATATAGAGTTGCATAAACTGAGGGAATTAATTTCACAGTATTTCATCATTCCCACGTAAGAAATATTTTGGTTATGTTTTGGAGCTTTGCTGTGGATTGTGTCCCTTCACAGGTTGAGCGCTGTGAGTGAAGGGTATTCTTGTTGACAGTTGGGAGCAAACCATACATGACCAGTATGAAGGCTTTGCCAATGGAGGGTCTAACTTCTAAGACTCTTTTCTGGTGGCTGCCAGGATTTCAAATTGTGACTTTTATTTGTAATATGAGGTAAATAATTGTGCTCAGTGGGTCAGGACTTTGGTGAACGTACTATCAGTTAAAAACAAAGGACAGTTTTCAGCAGCAGAGGTAGTTTTAAACTTTTTGTGTTGCCCTCATGCTTAATTTCTTTAATTTATGATTTATATAAAAGTATCAGATGCTAAGGCACTGATGGTTAAAAATTTCTCAACGGGCAGCATTTTGTAAAGGATCACTACAAGATGATATATCACGTTTTTACAAGGTATGCATGTTGTTACAGCTCTAATCAGTCAATTTCTTTGGATTGTACTCTTTTGTACTTGGACATAACCATAAGCGTACTTCCAAAAAGCCATGCAGAATTTATTTTTATTACTTTAATAAGGTGGCTGGCCTACAATAGTAGATAAAATGCTGGATTACCACTCACAAAAGATGCGCATTTTTTCTGGCCCTACAGTGGAATGATCTTTCCATGCCTCAGCCATTCTACCTAGGGCATCTAAATGTTGTACTTACTGCCCTTCTAGAACAGCTTGAAATCTGAGGGCCAGTATTATAACTATAAAGAGGGATTATTTTGAAATTAAAAAAAACTCCAGTCCTTCCTCAACATTTCTTCCCACTGACTTATCTTTGTCTAAATAGGGCTTTCTTCAATTTGATCCACGAAACTTAATGCTGGGGAGTTCCTCCCCCGCTTCACCAGCCCCTGTGAGGGCCTGATTCATCCCTTTCTGTGATAAAATCTGCAAAAGAAAAGTGCTGTGTTGGCCAGCCACAGGCAGAACTGGAAGAGCTCCACAACCCATTACCCATCTGCAGAACGGGGGAAAACTGCTGCATCTTGTGGACTAGTCAATGACACTACAAATCATAGCTAGTAATGCCAGACCTTCACACATCCGCTTTAGTATTTCTTCCTAAATTCCCTTCAGCTCCCAGGATTTTGGCAGTTGTCACTGCTGAAGTCTGAGAGGCGACTGTAGGACTTCTGAGCAAGGAGGTGGAACTGGAGAGGTCTGTTGCTCTGATTGACACAGCTTTGGCTGGTTGCTCATTTGCAGTGCAGAATTTCTCTCTACAGTGCGATTTGAGTGATTTAGTAGACCATAGACATTTGTGTGTGAAAGGATCTCTGTTGGGGGCTCAAAATAACAGTTGTTATCTTGGCCTTAATTTTAAAGATCATCTGTTATTTCATACTGTTTGTTTCATATTCATTTATCCAAGACAATAATCAGATATGAAATATCTATCCTTCCCACAGCTTTTTTTTAATAACCCATCCCTCAATAGTATTGTTGGCAAAGCCCTTCCCTGCAGGGAATGTAATGGCTCTCCCTGGTGAAATTTGAATGCCAGCACTGCCTCTGTCTTCGTTTACCTTGAGTCTTTGCTGCTTGGCGCTTCCCAGCCCCTCTTCTGGGCTCTGGTGCAATTCTGCTGCTTGTGCAGTGGGAGATGCTCAGCCCCTGAGCCACTGAGCTGTGGTGTGCACGTGCACAGGCAGGACCGCTGTAAGAAGTCAGGTTCCATCCCCACCCATTAAATACCCGGTGCTGTCAGGTTGCAGTCAACCAAGGCCTGAACGCTGTGGTTCTTGTAACTTTTGGGTTTTAGCTTTGTTGGCTGAGCTTGAGAAACTGCTGGGTAGTCCAAAACCTGGAGGTTTTTTGTAAAAGATCCAGGAAGTCTTGCATACCTCTGACTGCATTTGGTAAGTTTTTAGCTTTGTCCTATGCATCCTGGATTAGCAAATGCTCTAAACGTCATCTGCTACCATTTTAAGGAGCATTAGGAGTTTTAAAAGCTTTTCTGACATGACTAGAGTAGCGAGTCAGCACATTTCTGATAAAATCTGAGGGATGTAATTGCCTACAAAGCACCATTTGAAGTGCATTTAGCCATGCTCATTGGAGCTTTCTGGAGTACCATTGAAACTGAATAGGAGATATGCCAATGGTTTAGGGGGTCATGGGATCAGATCCTTACTGATTTTAAGGCAATTATTCATGGAATATGATGCTAGTTAACTTCCAAGGATTTTCAACACAGTTTAACACTTCCAGTACTTTCAAAGTTTTCAAATTTGGATACAGTGAACATCATAACATTTTAAAAAAATCAACATACTCTTCCCCTTAGTTAGTTTCTTTACTGTTATGTGTAAATAATGAGAAGGGATGCATTAAATACTATCTCATTCTAGACATCCGTAATGCGAATGCCTACGCCTGAACTGCTCCTCCTAGACTCCATTTTATAGTCACTGGAGAGAAACAACGGGCAGGATTCATCTAACCAGTTTTAGATGTCTACTTTAGAATGAGATGAATTCTGTCCTGAAAGTGCCTGTTTCTCCCCAATGACCATAAAGGGAACTTAGAGTGACTCGCTCAGGTGCAGACATGTACATTTGGTTAGATGAATTCTCGCTTGGGGTCTAGTTCTTCCATAGCTAAACATTTGGAATTGAGAAAATAAGTTGGCTCAGTTTACATATTTAGTAACAAAGAAAAGCTATGCAGGCTTACTCTAATTATGAATGTTGCACACATTGATATTATAATCATGATGTGATGCTCTAATTCAAAACTCTTCGTGGAACATAGAGGTTTTTTATAACAAAATCTTTTAGAACTCTTTTTTTTTAAAAAAATCAGATTCAGACTGAAAGCCACAGGTAAAATTGCTTGGCAACAATTTTTAGAAAGATTCCAGGATCCTGGGAGCCCCTTTGAAAAGAAGCAGACAATTTCTACAAGAAAAAAAAACATAAGTAAGTAGGCAGTTCCTTTTTTATATGAGTAACCTGTGTATACATATTTATTGAAAATGTGTAGTGTATCCACTTGATGGTCACCCTTGATTAAATTCAGTTAAAAAATCTTTTGGCAATACTTTCTCTAAGTGCACTCTTATCTTGAAGCCTATCAAACTCGAGTCTTAATGAGGTGATTTATTCTTCCTGCTCTGAGAAGAATATAGTGAGCAAAAGCGGGTGAGACATGAAAGCATTGCAAAGACTGTCTTTTTTCCTCATGCAGAGTAAATCCAGCTAGAGGACATGAAGCTTTCTCCAGTGACGCTGTTCTTCAGAAGCTGCGCAGGTACATCCAAGATGCTTATCCCTCTTTAAAGCAGGCATTCCTTACGCTTGATGAAGTAAGAGCAATTATTTTTAGGTGTTGCCTTTGTTAATTACTCTTACAGCTAAACATTTGTGTCTTGTGTCTGCTTCAAAGTAGTCTGGTGGCTGCCAGTCTTTGTTTTCTGTTACAGCAGCACACAGAGTCTGTTTTTTCAAGTTTCTTTAACATAGATATGTGCAACTGGGGACTAAATAATCTGTAACAACCTCTCTGAAAAACAAAAATTATTGACCTCCTACAATTTCACTGGAAGTCATGTTGGCCAGTTCTTTAATAATCCCTGTGGCTGCCTTTGAACCCCTGCTAGGTTTTCTGTATATTTCATGAAATGTTATGACAGAAATGAGAATTGTTGCTTTCATAGAAGTTGTACTGGTACCAGAAAAATAAATAATATAACTTTCCAGATACTGCTAAGTGTTCCCCTGTTTCTACATCCACGGATTGCGAGTCCCTTATGTGTAACGTCATACTGGCAATTTATTTATGCTTTGATTATAAATTATGACCTGCATATCTTTAAGAGTAACTGCTTCTTATAATTAAGATTCCATTTCTATTCTAGCATATTTTCTCCATTTCTCAATGTAGGACTTTATTAGAAAGCTTATTCTTTGCTTGTGCTTACTCTTTCCAGTCATGCTATGTCAGTGGTTTGTTCTCTTCATCATTCTACCATTCCATTTGTCTTCCAGTTATCTATGGTCATCTGATGTTTTAACATTTTGGGGCTTCTTTTTAGGTTATTTGTACACATGTGTATGTATATATGTGTAAATATGTACATACAGAAAGCGAGCAAGCTGTGTTTACTCTGTTTATACACACACAGACACATGTACATGTATGTGTGTACATAAAAAGGATGTATAGCACAGGGCTGAAAGTCAGCCCTTGCAAGACCTCATTAGAAACAGACCTGCTTTAGAATGGGTTATTACCTACAATTCGATTTGGAAGTTTCTGTTATCTGGTTCAGTTATCTATCACACTTCTTTGATATCTGCCATTTGCATCTGTAGTGTTCTCATTTCTTCATCAAAACGGCATGCCACTGGGCATAAGTAAGGTATACCATTGCCTTGGGCAGCAAACTGGCCCAGGAGAGCAGCACAGGCAGGGTCCCAATGCCCTTTTTGCCTCTGCCAGGGTCCTGGACAGCCCTGTTAGTTGCTACTTCTGAAGAGAGGGATCCAGATTTGTTAATTTGCAGCTGTTGACATGCCTGTGTTGACTGGTATCATTGGTTAACTCAGGGATGGAGAGGGAAACATAGTGACAAAGGATGAGCAAAAGGGTGAGGTACTTAATGCCTTCTTTGGTTCAGCCTTTAATAGTAAGACCAGTTGTTCTCTGGGTACCCAGCCCCCTGAGCTGGAAGACAGGGATGAGGAGCAGAATGAAGCCCCCATAATCCAAGGCGAAATGGTTAGTGACCTGCTACACCACCTAGACACACACAAGTGTATGGGGCTAGGTAGGATCAGACCAAGGGTACTGAGGAAGCTGGCAGAAGTGCTCACCAAGCCACTTTCCATCATTTATCAGCAGTCCTGGTTAACCCGGGAGGTCCCAGTTGACTGGAGGTTAGAAAACACCTATTTACAAGAAGGGCTGGAAGGAGGATCCGGGGAACTACAGCCTGTCAGTCTGACCTCAGTGCCAGGGACAGTTATGGAGCAGATCATCTTGAGTGCCATCATGCAGCATGTACAGGATAACCAGATGATCAGGCCCAGTCAGCATGGGTTTATGAAAGGCAGGTCCTGCTTGACAAGCCTGATCTCTTTCTATGATAAGGTGACCTGCTTAGTGGATGAGGAAAAGGCTGTGGATGTTGTTTACCTGGACTTTAGTAAAACCTTCAACACCATTTCCCACAGCATCCTCCTGGAGAAACTGTCTGCTCATGGCTTGGACGGATGTACTGGGTAAAAAAATGGCTGGATGGCTGGACCCGAAGAGTTGTGGTGAATGGAGTTAAATCCAGTTAGTGGATGATCACAAGTGGTGTTCCCTGGAGCTCGGTACTGGGGCCGGTTCTCTTTAATATCTTTATCAATGACCTGGACAAGGGGATCGAATGCACCCTCAGTAAGTTTGCAGATGACACCAAGCTGGGCAGGAGTGTTGATCTGCTTGAGGGTAGGATGGCCCTACAGAGA
>VZSZ01008802.1:690599-709905 GCA_013398815.1 Ibidorhyncha struthersii
GAGTACTGTGTTCAGTTCTGGGCCCGTCACTACAAGAAAGACATTGAGGTGCTGGAGTGTGTCCAGAGAAGGGCAACGAAGCTGATGAGGGTCTAGAGAACAAGTCTTATGAGGACTGGCTGAGGGAACTGGGGTTGTTTAGTCTGGAGAAAAGGAGGCTGAAGGGAAGAGACCTTATCACTCTCTACAGCTACCTGTAAGGAGGTTGTAGAGATGTGGGGGTTGGTCTCTTCTCCCAAGTAACAAACAATAGGACAAGAGGAATGGCCTCAAGTTGCTCCAGGGCAGGTTTAGGATGGATATTAGGAAAAATTTCTTCACTGAAAAGGTTATCCAACATTGGAATAGGCTGCCCAGGGAGGTGGTGGATTCGCCATCCCTGGAGGTATTTAAAAGACAGGTAGACATGCCACTTAGGGACATGGTTTAGTGACGGTTTTGGCAGTGTTAGGTTAATGGTTTGCCTCAATGATCTTAAAGGTCCCTTCCAACTTAAAAGTTTCCTTGATTCTATGTTTCTATGTCCTGATTATGCAGGGTTCATCTCCAAACGTGGCTGTGCTTTCCCTCTCCCCACTCTTTCTCCTGCTCAGGGCTGTCTCTGGGCCGAAGTGGATCACCTCCTCTCATTGCCTACAACAGTCTATCATCAAGTGTGGTAGCTCCCAGAAAAGCTGATTTCCTTATTGGTGAAATGAAATGCAATACCTACTGGCTTTAACACTTAATGCAGAAGGAATACAATGAAAAATGTTCAGTCTCATGTGATCGACACAAAAAAGCCTTCTCGGATGTCATATTTGCTTTTCACACTAGGGTCTGCTTAATAACAATTAGCAAACACTATTCTCCTGCTCAGCTGCTGTATGCCATAGTTCAACAGAGCAGTGATCTCACCATTGAACTCATTATTAATGACTAAACATGCATGAATTTCTAACATTCCTAAATATTTATGTAACTGTGAGCGTGGGTTTTCTGCTATTATGAAAAACCCATGTAAACCAAGTAAAGACATTTCTTGTCTTAGAGTTAACAAAGGTAAGTTTCTTGCTCTTTTCTTTTCGGGAGGTTGAAATAGATTTGAACTTGAATGTCTTCTGTTCCAGGACTGAAATACATTCATGTTCTTACCTAAAAGTTTTTAATAGTTTCATGCAGCATGCTTCTGATTCTTCACCACACCACTGCCCAGCAAGCAAGCAACTGCCTGCTTCCTTTTTCTTCCAACTGTTTTTTTTTTCTGAGTTGTTCTTGATGTGTTGGAGTCTAAAATGCTACCGGTCCCTGTTAATCCATATTCTGAAAACAAAATCCCAACCTAGTAGCAGTGCTTTCTAATGTGCAAGATAGAAATATAATGTTCCCTGTAAATGTTCTACAAATTTGACTTTAAAATGTTGAACCAGATTGATGTTTTATAAAAGGATGAGTGAAGCACTCTTTGATGTTCTTTTGTGAGTCTTGCAATATTTGTGATTTTCTTTAAACCCAGATCCTAGGAAAAAATAGTTACACTGGTGTTTCAGCACGAAGGAATTAATAATAAAACAATGTCTCTAACCTCCTAGAAAGTTTTCAGAAAAGTTTCTTCATATATTCTGAAAAATAGAAACAAAAAGGCATTAAAAATAATTTGAGTGGGCAATATTCAGTATAAATTAGTTGACCTTTTTTTTTTTTAAAAATATTATTATTATATATCCTCATTTTCATACATTCCATTATAGTTCTTGTTCTTGATCATGTGTGGTGTTCCAGTCACCTAAAGCATTGGCATTTGAGTCATTTGAAGATGTGACATCATAGTTCTTTCATAGTCATATTGTTGCATAGAATCATAGAATGGTTTAGGTTGGAAGGGACCTTGAAGATTATCTAGTTCCAAGCCCCCTGCCATGGGCAGGGACACCTCCCACTAGACCAGGTTGCTCAAAGCCCCATCCAGCCTGGCCTTGAACACCTCCAGGGATGGGGCATCCACAGCTTCTCTAGGCAACCTGTTCCAGTGCCTCACCACCCTCACAGTAAAGAATTTCTTCCTAATTTCTGATCTAAATCTACCATCTTGCAGTTTTAAACCATTACCCATTGTCCTGTCGCTATGCTCCCTGATAAAGAGTTTCTCCCCATCTTTCCTGTAGGCCCCCTTTAAGTGATGGAAGACCACTACAAGGTCTCCCCGGAGCCTTCTCTTCTCCAGGCTGAACAACTCCAACTCTCTCATCTCCTGCAAATTTAGAAAATTAGAATTGTAGTATCAAGTTGTAATTTTTCATCTGCATTATTTCATTGTTTTTATTTTAGTCTCTTTTAAAAACAGATTGTTCATCTCAGGGCAAGGAATTCAAGTAGTATTGGAAAGTCTCCTAACTCAAGTTCTTACTCAAATGCAAGCAATTCATAAGGGAAACTAAAATGTTTTCTGTCCTGTGCTGAAACCTGGCATCAGGTAAACTTCAGCATGTTCCCAGCATTGTAAAAGCTTTAAAGGAACATAAATAATGGTTTTAACACTGTACAGAAGATACAAAATACTGTAAAAATCCTACAGAACATGAATACCTGTTAAAATTTGCATGCTAAAGGAGACCAACTGGTTGTGATTGACATTTAAATTAAAGATAGGCATTAATATGTGCAGGATAAGGTTACACCTTAATCTGAGATACAGCATTTTGGAAAATAAGGGAGTGTACATCCAAATACACTGCCTAGCAATGACTGTACATCCCCGTGGTCCCTGTGCACACAGGATAAATTAACAGACAAGGCAAATCTCTTTTGATGAAGGGCTAAAATCAGTATGATAGGTGAAGTTAATGAGAATTGGAACTGTGCAGTAATTATTGTAAGTTCATACTATAGAAACAGAGAGTGCTGTCATGTATTTGTAAAAGATTTATGTTTGCAGTTTGTCTTCTGACAGGTAGATTGTAATTTCTCTGTGACACTGACAGTGTTGAGCCTACTGCTGCATAGTTCACTCTGGTTTGAAAAGTAACTTCATCTGACTTTTTCTAGACTTCGGATTACCTTTCCTGTTTAGTTCTTGAATATGAGCTTTTGATAAAGAACTGTCTATCTGTGGCCCTCATGATGCAGAGCACTAAGCTAAAATGCCTTTCTGTCAGTTTTCATGGAATGTCATGATATGTATGTCCCATGCACCGGATTGTGAGTTCATCCCTTTAGTGGACAAGCTGGATTTTTTTATTACTTTGATTTGCTACATATTGCACGTGTTAAATTGTAGGCTCTGTATTTCTGAATTGAATGAGCAAATAATAGACTGAAAAAATTAAAGCTCTCAGTCTGGTTGACACAAGCAAACGGAGCACTGGGCATATCTTCAGAAGTAGTATTGGCATTTTTTATTAGATTGTTTTATATAGATGATATATCACAATTCCTTTCTAATATAATTACATAAAAAGTTCTAAGTCTGCAGTATTTCATCTATATACATATATATAAGACCACAAAAAGAAAGACCTCACCTCGCAATTTATAGGAAAAGAAATCAGCTTCATACTTTGCAGTAGCTAATAATAACGCCTACAGCATTCAGGCCATGATTCAGTAAAGCACTTTACTACATGATTTTAATTCATTTACTGAACTGGAGCGTTACTGAATGAAATTGTTAACAAAGGCAGAGGTATTCAAGATGGCGTAAAGACAGGCTGAAGAAAGAACTATTTAATCCCCAGCATCTAGATGATCCCACAGTAAAAGAAATACATGTAAGAATGCTTTATATTTATACATAATATCAGGATTTTTTTGTTGGAATAGACCAGTATATCCCCAGTCATATCACTGACTCTGGACTGACTTAGATAACAATCTGGGTAATAAAATTAAATCCTTTTGAATAAATAAAATTAAACTTAGCCAAATAAGCAAATGCAGTCTGCTGAATAAATCTTAATGTAGTATATCTTAATTTTCCCATATTACCTAAGGTTTGAACAAAATTTAATTTATTTTTATCATAACAGATATTTCATCTTCATGGGTAAGAACTGGGCATTCTGCACAATTGTTTCTTGTGAAGTACAAGCTATCTTTGTAGCTTCAGTACCAGATTCCCTAACTTATTTACTGGGGGAGGTAGGTATATTATCAGGTTTTGCTTCCATATGATTTAATACAGTGACAACAGTCTCTAAAGAAAATTCAAATACCAGATAGTAGTTTCACAAGACCATTATCTTTTGATTGCAAAACTTTAAAGTATTTCCCAGACCGACTGATGAAGTAAATAATTGCTCATCCTCTGTATTATTACTGCCACCCTGGATCTCTGTGGGGGACTAAAGGGAAACAGAATTTTCTTAGGGTGAATTTTATGAACAGAAAGATATTTGTCTAGTGCTTCACCAGGAAAACTGAATCACTGAAGGAACTATTTACTCCTAATTTTTCTGTTATTGTTCCAAAGCCTTTATTCCACTCCTTTTTCTTCTTCCCCCCCATTATCTTTCCTCAGGTTTCTTTAGAGAAAATAAGAAACAAATAAAAAAAGAGTAAAAGTTCAGGAACAAATTTAAAATTACAAAATGTAATAGACAGTCATAGAAAAGAGTTGGTATAAACCCATATTTAAAACTCTTCTACATAAATTATGGATATTACTTGCCATGGGAACTGAGAGAAAAACTATGCCTTAAGTGTAGTCAAATAAAAATGTCCTGATTCTCTTGCATGAACACATCCATATTACCTTACAGTCCAAATGAGTATCCATTGGCATGACAATGTGCCTGGGCATCAGGTCCCGGATAAAGATTCTCCCTGAGAGCTGATTCACCCTCAGTAGCCAGGTCAAGAATGCCAACAGATGCAGCCTAGCAGCATAGCTGATTTAAAGGATGCATACTAAGATGCAAAGGAAGCATGAGAAAAGAAAGAGGAAGTCCAACGACAGTAGGTCTTAAATGTTTTGGATTAATACACCACTGTCAACAGTCAGAATTTCCCAAGGCTCACCACATACTTATAATTACATCTTTAACTGAGATCTCTGTAATGACCCAAGTGTTTGTATTTACTCTTGCCTTATGGACCATCATAGCTGTGGACCACATGTAAAAACTACAGCCCTTGAAAAAGCTATGCTCAAGCATAAACTGTTTAGTTGAGTTATTGGTTGTTGTTCTGAAGTTAAACATGAAGAAAATCCTGCCACAGGTGAGCACTGATAAATGTAGGCTCATGTGCTATGAATATGCTGAAAGCTATATTAGGGTCTAAAACCAGATATCACTGGATGAACTTTTGCATGGACTTGGGTTGGGGTACATGGTAACAGCGACCTAGGCACAACTTTGCGTGAACATTGATTTTAGTCCAGGAAAGGAACAAAATGCAGCTGATAAACTGACCTGAACGTGAGCTAGTCTGTGCAATACAAATTTACATATCCATTCACTTGTGGCAGAGTTTACCATCAAACTAAGTAATCTATCCCAAGGTAATGGAAAGGTTATTGTAGTTTCATTCCCGTAGTTTTAGTCTTCCATCCAGTAAATATTGCAGTTGTATGTTCACTGGGAACTGGAATAAAACTACATGCTATATACTAGATATACTATATACTAAATTCAGTATATACAGACTATTGAAACAGCTACGGAGCTCTCAGTTATTATAGGTCAGGATAATCTAGCAGCCTAGAATGGCACGTTGGAATCAGCATTGCTTTAGTAAATGTTCGCTCTTTTTTATGCATGCTTTCTTCTTTTGTCTTAGAAACAAGATGGAAAGATCTCAAGAAATGACCTTCGTCATGTTTTACGTAACTTGGTATTTCAAATGAAGGATAAAGACTTCCAGGAGTTATTTGAGGTAATTGATCCAGAACAGACTAGATACCTTGACTACCACGAATTTTTAGACTTGTTTGAAGAAAAAGAATTGGTAATCAGTGTTTACTTTTAATTCTCTAATCATAACCTCTTTTATGGCAAAATGCTGGATTGTGTTTTGCTAAAATGTTATGCTCTGCATACAGTTTTTTTCTAACTTAGTATGTTCACATTCTTTCCAGCAATGGAATAATCATAATCAGCACTTCTAGACTCTTCTTTTTGAAGCATCAATTGGAAAGCACTATCACAGTTACTCAAGGTTTTTGAAAACTCCAACAGAATCACTAGCTCACATGTGTGTGTACAGCAGAGGGGAAAACAACAATAGTACTTCTTAGCTTTCTGTTGTGAGATCTGTTTTGCTGATATTTTGCTGTTTCTTGGTTTATCTATTATTCTTTATGATATACATTTGTTCAAAATATATGCTATATACTACACAGATATTGCATATTTTCCTGGGTGCAGCTTTGACACCTTTTGAATTTGCAGTTGTCTTATAATGTTTTCCTTTAGAACCATTCACCAAAGGTACAGAGAGGTTATATCCTGAAACCCACAGTCAATATTTCTGTGCAGTATGTCCATTCCCTTCCAGAGAAATAAGTCAATACTTTTTTGCTTGCCAAATTATTCTAAGAAATAACCTAGGCTGCGGTTTGCAAATCTTCTTCCTAATATTAAGAAGCTGTTCATAATTTTCAATATCAAATCTCTTTTAGGTTTGCATTAGTATGTCAACTGACTAACTCCATATTTAACTTTGTCACTGGATAGTGTTTCTGAGAGATATCAAAGGAAAGCAGTAGTGACAAGAGAGATAGTAGACGTACAAAAAGAAGGTCCCATTGAACAGCCCTGAGTGGTGTGCATTGCTTTGAAATGCTTTGATGTTAGGAGCTGAAACAGGCTGCTTTCCACTCTGATGGCTCCAGCAACAGCAACATTTGATGCAGCAGCTCAAGTCCCTTCCACTTGGTTTTGAGTAGGATAATCGTCTGGCTGAAATTCTGGGGCAAGCTTTTAATAGTTGTAAAATTAGCATGCTGGGGAAAATGCAAATGCTGACAGTGCCTACATGCGCAACTGATGTGCACACTAAGTTGGATTTGCAAATTAAGATGGTTAGGCTCATATTAGAGATGTACACAGGTAATTGCCCATTTTAGTCTTTTAAAATAAGCATCCCAAATGAAGTAAATGCGAGCATGAGGGAAGGCAGGTAAAGGAAACATTAAACATCATAGAACATTGTCACCTTGGGATGAAATACCACCAGGGATGACACAGTAGCCACACATGACTTTGGCGGCTGTGGTTTCACACTTGGAGAGCAATTCTGCCCTGAGGAGTAGGTCTGTCCTGGACTCCGTGGCTGGGTTCATACCCAGATGTGGATGAAAAGCAGCTGCAAGGAAGCCTGAGTGTCTGGGAATCCTTTTGTTTTGTGTCCTGAGTGGTGAATCCAGCTCCGTCCATGTGCCTCATTCTGTAGAAAAGGTATATTACAGGTTGTACAAATGACTGAGGACAACTTTTTCAAGAAATCTCTTCATTTTTATCATTTCTCAGACATTATTTGGTCAGAGGAATCTTAAAAGCAGCAACGGGCAGAACCAGAACCTAGAACCAATCTAAGCCCCCAGCCAGCTGAGACAGCCCAAGGGGCATCTCCACCTCCTTCCTTTCACCTGAAATTTTGCACAGTACAGTGCTTGGTCAGATCTGTAATTGTGCTGAGATTTTCTGTTAAAAGGTGATCCTGTGTTTCTTTCTTCTCAGAACCTTCTGGTTTTAATGTACTCAATTTACAAGTGAAAAACACTTTTATTTTAACTGCTAGTGATACAGACAGATCCTAAAGCAGGTTCAGTAAGCCAAATTTTCTCATTATTTTCCCTTGTGCAAGCCCATTGTCTTCAAATTATGCCCTGAGTAAGTTGAGTGCCACTTGCAATTCATTCAGTCCTAGTGGATTCAGTTTTACAGGACAGAGGGGAGAAAGAACAGCAAAAGCTCTGCATTGTTATCAGTCAGTAGACGCGCCTCTTCAGTCAATTGAAGAAGCAGATCTATGAAGTGAGGTTTACACTTTCTCGCGGTCACTTTTCAGTCAGTTTTCAGAATAAACATTTTTCAAAGGTAAATTTTGGGCCTGATGTTGCAGCATGCTTTGAAATTAGTACAGTAAAATTGCTTTAGTTGAACATAACTTTGTTTTAAATTAGATGGTTCACGAATAGCTTAATGGAGCAAACCACATAAAGAAACCTGCTCCTCTTGCTCTAGCCTGTAATACCATAAGTGATAACAGAGTTCATTTTCAGTAAGTGTTGGTCTTCCAACATTAGATTTGTCATTTTAACACATTTTTTCATGTGGTAATGCTATTACAGTTTAACCTCAGGGACGCTTTTTTTTTTCTTTCTTGAATTATTAATTCATTCGATTGTTAGGTGGAGGAGATCCTTTCAGACAAAATCACAGAAAATTGGAAATTTGCAGTCCTGTGATCCTAAGTGTACTGGCACTATTAACAGAAGTCATCTAAGAAAAGTCCTACAGCTGTGTTGTTCCTCTTTGTCAGATCCACAGTTTATGAAGTAAGTTGATGATGTGTGAGTTGTAAGAGATTTAACGTAATTTCTTTTCTTACCATATCTTTCTTCCTGTCTTTTAATATGACAGCTATAGCTGGAGGCATTAAGTATTTTGGTTTGCCTTAAGCATATAGAAAAGAAAAGGCCGGTGGAAGAGATACCCCATTCCTCGTGTGATCAGCTTGTAAATCCCTTATTTATTTTCATAACAATTCCATGTCAGAAACTCTTGTGAGTTTGACATTAGTTCAGCATTTTAAAGGTGACACAAGCCTTTTCTACAAAGGAACAACTGATGTGCTGGAGATCCAAGACATTATCAAACATTATTTAGTATTTCCAAACACAATGTAATACAAAATTAATTAAATTATTGTTATATCTTTCCTCAGCAGACTTTTTGTAAAGAACAAGGAATTGAAATTTAATATTGTCAGCATGAAATCTCATTTTCAATATGAGCAGGCTGCCCAAAGTGGGGAGTCAAAAGAGCTACAAGCATGGGGATCATGGGGGTCAAAATATGTACGTCCAAAGAGGGAATTGTATTAGGCATTTTATTGCAATCACATTTCAGTCAGGTTGTAATCGGGTCTAATCTACTCTCTCAGGAGCTCTAGTTTTCTCTGCTTACAGCCAGTGACTTTCAGAAAGATGTGGAATTCTTTCCTACCTTTGAAAACATAATAGGAAAATCAAAGAAATCAGTTCCAGTCTGACCCTTACAACCCAGTGTCCTGGTGATCATTGTGTGTGAGGAGCAAACACAACAGCATCAATAGGAAACGGCTTTTGGAAAATAATCTTTGATCCTGAAATATGAATGAGCATGAGCTTGATCAGTAAAACCAATTCTACTGTTTGCATTTTCCTTTCTATAAATGTCTTAGAGAGAACTTTGGGTACTATGCATTGGGTTCATAAAAGTCATGTTCAGAGCACAGTGTGTTATAACTATATGCTTTCGTCATCTGTCAGCTTTATAGCTCTGTGTTTTGTAGTATATAATCAGTGGTCATTGATCACGAACAAGTGATTATCCGTTGAATTACCTGGGACTCAGCAGTTATACAATTTTCTAAGTAATGTTTCGACCATTATTTGTGTCAATGAGAGATCTGTACTATAAGAAAAGTCAGAAATTACAGCCACTTTGAATTGGAAAGTGGTCTTTACTTGAAATTCTAAACATTCCCTATAAGAAAATAATACAGAGTAAAGCAATGAGAGGCAAACTGTTAACATTTAATTCAATTCATTTATCATTGTGGTCAATGGCTCTTTTGCTTTTATTTTAAAAGGATTCAAGATAAATCTTGTGAGATCAGTCTAGCAAAATGCTAAGCACTGAGGCTGCGTTCTATCAAAGCACAGGAACAAGTGGGTATAATAATGTTAGGATTCCTGTTATGGTGAACATTGAGCGCGTTTGCGTATTTGCATTATTTGTGTTTAGCAAAGTGAGATGTGCAATACCATAGATGGGATGAGTTTGGAATCTTTATATAGGAATAGAATATAAAATATACATCTAAAAGATAACGTTTGGTTTCCGTGGTCAAAGACATTCAGGCACACGTACTCTTGCACTGGCCATGTTCAGTCCACGAAAACAGGGTCCCGTTCACAACATATTATTAATTCTTCTGTAGTAAACATTTCTGAAGGCACCTGTTTTTAGCAGTATCCTTTGTCAGGGTCATGTTCTAGAGAGCTGATGACCACACTGAAGAAGAAATGTAATTCTTACAATAAGATGAAGAGACAACGTATACTCAACACAACCCATGGCCTACTTGATTGGAGGAGTATTTGGGTTTAGGATAAACGAGTGACAATATAGCTAATTAAATTAAAATGGCTCATCCACAGGCGAGGAAATATTTTGAAAAATCTCCTTTGTTGTAATCTACTTTTACGGTTGTCGTTCTATGATTTAGCCTGACTTCTTAAAAATATGTTTTGACTTGCATCTTTTTACCAATATATATTTCTTTGTTTCAAACGTGGCATTAATTTTTAAGTTAAATCGTATTTAAGACTGTCCAAGGAAAATGCTGTGGATTATGCAGAGAAACAGTGGATGGCACTGTTCATTCGCTGCTCTAAAGTGGTAAGAAATGCCAGGTTTAAAAAGGCTGTATTTTAAAATAATAATAATAAAAAAAAAAAGTAATTGACTCCTCTAAATGCGTGCACACTGGGCTTAAGACTATCACATCTGTGCTGGGAATGTCATAACCAGATTGGGGATTTAGCATGGGTGCTTTAAGGGATGCAGAAGTTTTGAGTAAAAGGTGATGAAGTGACTGAATTACATTCTGAATTCCAGTGGTTCAGCTACATCAGTCTTATTTATTTGAAATGGTACTTCTGCTTTGGGGGGCTTCTACTATAATTGGACTTTTGCATTGACGTGACTCATCCTGAGGCACTTGAGGACAATACTGCTATCGCTGCAGCAGAATAGCTGGCATGCTTGTCCCAGATGGCTTCCTGTGAGATGACATTCAGACTGGGGAAAAGAGGGAACAATTTTTAAGGGCATTTGGAAGCCTTTTATGGATTACACTCGCAAAGCAGATGTTGCTCTGTAGTGTTCACAGCCATTTTCTGTGTGAAGGCTACACTTGTTTTAGCTGAGCAGAGCTTCACAACTAGAAAATGGAGACTCTTTCCCCTCCCTCTCACCCCCCTGATGAGTTCTCCCCTGCAGCATATATGGTATGGATTAGATTTCTCAAAAGAAATGAAAGCTTTGATTTCTTTTTTTCTTTCTTTTTTTTTTTTTTTTTTCAGAAGGAAGGCATTGAGGCACCTGATATGTTAAGTTACAAGTGTCTTTTACCACAGGTATTTTTTTAGTGCCATTCTAAATAGAACAGGCACTTGGGATAAGTGGAGTGCAGAGAATGCCATGCATCCTCAGCACAAGGACAGGAGCCTTCTGCTTTCATCCAGGAATGCCCCAAAGCTTTATGAACATGAATGAACTCCTGAAAGCAGCAACGCAGCGATGACAAGGGCTCTGATTCATGAACTATGCTAATTTATACAGGAGTGATTTAAGAGGGTAATTTAACAGGCCCAGGGAACTACCAACTCGACCTCTTTGCTGGAAGTTACCCTCAGAATAACAGAAGGTGCTGAACAAACAGTGTGTTTGCTCCTGGGCTGCTAAGGTTAACATCCAGGACTATTAATTTAGGCCGCTAGTGATTTCATTTTATATTCATACGCCAGGCAGCAAGTTAAGGTAAACAAGGGCTTTCATTCATGATTTCTGAGAGATTTAGTTGTGCAGTGGCTGTGATCTTAGCTCCCTCTTTCACCAATGCAGCTGAATTCGACAGGTCAGTGTTGAGTGAGCCAAGTTTCTTCCAAGTATCCACCATATAATTCAAAGGTTAATTATGCAGGGTATTCACAAAGGGTAACTGTAGGTAAGGGAGGCTTGTGTCCTTAGGTTCCTTCTAGAGTCAATGGAGTTCATCCAGGTAATGATATAGTGTTTAAGTTAGGTTCCTGCTTTCTGTATAGGCTACAGAAGGAGCCTGCGAAGGCTAATTTCCAGTGCCTAAGGATAGCTTTCGGAATAATGCCCATAACTGTCTATGGAAAGGAAATGTGTTACTTTGATTGCCTTTGCCTTAAGACGTTTGTATTATGCATTGTTCTCAACCTCCCAAATTATTTTAAATTCTTATTTTATCCAGGTTATGCTATAAATAGAAGGATAACTCTTCTGATGGAATCTTTTACAAGATGCTTTTGGATAACTTAAAAGTTGCTGTTCTTTCTGGTGATTTAAATGGGGTCGGCTCACATATATCAAAGGAAAAACAAGAAAGAGAAGAAAAAAGGCAAACAGAGCTTTCAAAAAGGTATTGTTATTAGAGACAATTTTCTATTTAATGTAAAGAAAAAATATGTATGGAAAGGAGACTTTCAGATAGACTGAGGATACGTGCTGTTTTTCTAATGGTAAGTACTGTCCTTGGCTGATCTCTCATTTCGCAGAGATATATTCAGAATTGTACAACACTCAAAGCATTGCATCAGGAGAGCAAACACACATGGATCATTCATCAAAGACTCTAGGATTCAGGTAAAAATGGTTGAGCCTCACATTACAGGGTCCACAAGGATTATATCTCACCGCATCATTCAAAAATTGGGGTTTTGCCGTCTAGATAATGTCTGAAGAGTAAGCTTGTGATCCTCTGTAGAATCAGTCCAACTCATTATTCAGGAACTGGATTTGAACATCCTCAGAGGACCAGGAACTCTGGTATGTCTGATGGCTGTGACTACTGCAGGCCATAGCTACAGCCTCCAACTGAACCAGCATCATTGATATCTGCACCCAGGTTACAAAAATGTATGACCTATTGTTTCTCCTCACTTCTTACTTTTGAATATATGTAAATGCCTGTGTAATCTGGGGGAGAATTAACAAATTTCCCTTGTAATGGGATGAGATTCTCAAAAATATTTTTTTTCTTATATCTGCACCATAATCTACGTGCATGGTCTGACCTGGGACACATGTATTTCCTTTGACTTGAACCCAGATAATGCTTTACTCTAATATTTTCATGGAAGCGTGTTCACTGCCTATCTTCTCTCATTGTCAGGCTGGTATTCCATAAAATGGAATGGCCTATGCAAAGCTTACATTTCTTTCAGGAGCTCTCAAGACAGGAGTATGCCTTGTCTTGCCCCATATTCTCCTCAGACTTCTTTGTTTCCTCTTAAATGATCTGACCTTTTTGTGTTTCTTAAGTCCCATTTGAATCCCCTTCAGAACAGCTCTAGGGATTGCCTGGTCCATGCATTCACATGTCAGAACAGACAGCTTACTCCTATGGCTAAAAAAGCCCCTTTCTGTTGTTTCTGTTCTGTTGTCTCAGAGCCTTGCCACAGGTTCTCCACAAACTTTTCAAAGGAGGCCAAATGTTGCAGGGACACCAAACATGGGTATAAAGGCCTCTGAACTCTGACCCTGAATACCAATTTCAGTGCCACTCTTAATGCAACCTTCAGTAATGGTCTCACAAAATGGTTTGTAGGCCCACCAGGACCTTCATGTTTCTATCATGAACATAGAGAAGCTGGCAGTGGATATTTGGCATTTGAATCAGCAATATGAGGTTTCAAACGCCTGCTGAAGGAGCCTGCTAAAGGACAGCTTGCACTTACGAAAATTCACTTATTACTCTTTGCCAAGCTCTGCTGTCGAAGGGCAAAGCAGAGGAGGACCATGCTATCCATCTTCTGAAAGCACTGGGACATCCTTCACTCTCTCCTAGCAAGGTCTTGGGATGATACAAGCCTTCTGGGATATTTTTAAAAAGACCACAATCTCCTTTACCTTCTTGCCAAGGTGACTGCTGGCTATGAGGCCTCTGAACTGCTTTATACAGTGTGGTCAGTCACTAGCTATTGGGTGGATGTCAACTGTTTGGAAGTGTTACCCGACTACCTGCCAGCTGTTCATGTGAGACAAGTTCTCAGGCAGATGGCTTGAGTCATTTTACTATGTCAGGCCAGCATAGGAGTCAATCCCTTGTGCAGAAAGCTGGGACCATGCTGCAAACATACCAAGTCTGACCTTTTATTTATGGCGTTGACCAGAAGCGTTGGTCTAGGCATTCTGAGAAGTTTAAAACAGAACCTTCTGATGTTTGGTTCCTGAATTGGTCAGTGTCTTGGAGCTATGTCAGGTGAATCACTCTTTCTGTAAGTATAAGCAGTGGTTTACATCCTCTCTTCAGTATGTTCTGTTGTGGCAAAGTCAATTCTGCTACCAATACCTTCTAAACTTCCTAGCCTGGAGTTCAAGGCTCCTGTCCCTCCTCCTGAAATTGATAAAATGAAACTTCGGTATCCTTATGAATCTTAATGTTATCTCTTTCCTTGTTACGTAATGGGTGCTGTGTGGTTCTCATTTGCCAAATTATGTCTGCTCCTCTCTTTAGTGAGAATTTGTGACTGGTAATGGAAAAGAAATATTACCTGAGGTCTCTGGGATAGCAAGCCTGGCCTCTTTCTTACTGAAGTGATGATTTTGGGCCAATGGTGTGCAATGGGTGGAATCTTGATATTTCCACAACTTTCCACCTCTAAGGTCTTTAACAGGGTGGAGTGGTTAAGGTGTCCCTACCTATGAAAGACCCTGTTCCACAATGGTCTTCATCTGAATCATCAGGACTTGTAGCAGACTGCCTCTGTCTCTGAAATTTTTTCCTAATTTGCTTTTGCAAGACACTAGGAAATACATAAGACCTTATGGTTGGCTCCTTCTATGTAACATTTTTGGGGAGCAGGTGTTCCTGCAGATGCATTTCAAGATTGTCCCCAAAGCAGAATATGAGCTGTACTTCAATCAAGAAATCGGCCTGTTTTTTTACTGCTTGTCCCTCCTGTTCTTGAGGTCAGAAGAGCTTTCTCTTTGTATTGATAAGAACAGGTCTTTCAGAGATTCCCCAAGGTTATTTTTACTGAGATCCAATGCCATTTCTACCAATAGACTGTCAAAGCCAAGAGCTGGCAAGATAAAAAAAGTGCAGAAGACTCACCAACGTGGAATACAGTTGTGTCAATAGGACACAGGACCCTAAAGTCAAGATAAATCTGTGGCCTCACTAATAAATATCTCTGTCCTTAACTTCTGCTGAGCCACCATGGAGCTTTATCCATACCTTCTGCAAGCACTCTGGCACCCAGAACTGGTGTGTTAGAGTAGATGGTTAGGTTAGGTTTGTCAGGCCTGAATGAAGAAGTTTGAGACCCAGCCCCAGTGAGATGGGAATGTGCAGGGAGTAGGGTTTGGTGACTCACACAGTTGTTAAATGTACTTGTGGCTTATTACTTGAAGATAGAAAAAGAACATACTTCTCACTGAGTACTTCAAGCTGGCAGCTGGGCAAGAGACAGTAGGTGGCTAGCCCAGAGTAGCACATATGCTGATTGCTTGGCTAGCTGCTAACAAATGGAAAAGATAATGTCCCTGCATTCCCAACCAGGAGAATGAAGAGTCTCTCTCCTTTTCATGACTGCCATTTTCACAAAACTTGTAACTGCTGCAGCTGACGACCCCTACCTGTCTCAAGTTTGACTGAAATTGGTAGATGGACTCCAAATTTAGGGGAAAGGCTGACAGATGTGGGTGAAAAGGCTGATTGCATTATTCTTATTTCCCTAGGAAACCAAGGTAAAAAGTGGTGCTGGTTGGAGGGGAGTATAATTTAAAATATAAGTTTGCCCGAAATCAGGGTAGATCTCAAGGATCCCTAGTGGCTCTTGTGTCTCTTAACAGGCTTTGAACTCTTTGTGACTCTGTAATTACTGCCTGAAAGCAGGAATAGCTTTTTTAGAAATATGTCAGTAACTCTCCAGTTCTTCTCCTTCCCTCTTTTTAAAAGTAGGTAGTGTGTTTGCTTTTCTGCATAGATTTGGGAGAAAATTTTAGCCAGGTCTTAAAGAACCAGTATGAATACATAGCATTATTCTGTAATTTGTTCTTTCCTTATGTTATTAGTATTCATTGTTCAAGCAGCCTGCTTATATTTGACTCTATCAAAGACTGATACAAAAAGAGGCTTGAAGTGCTTCATCCCCTTAATGCAATCTGTTGGTAGTTTTCTTTCTCGGTTGAATAGAAAGCCAAATATTTTCTTGATCCTTCTTATATTACTGAAGCATTTATAGAGTAAGGTCTCATTATTCTTGATATTTTTGATATTGAATCTCACATTGTGTTTTGGGCTTTCAGATTTTGCTCATATATACTCATGCTTCTCTTATACTGTGATGGCATGTTTCACTGATGCACTGCCAGGTCTCCTTAAGTTATTTTCCCTTTAGATCCATTTCCATGAGACTTTAGTTCCTGGAGATGGTAGAAATCTACTTTTTTTTCACTATTTTCCTGCCTTCATTTTACAAGTGTCATAAACTCTGTCATTCCATCATCATTCCTGCCTAAGCTGTATTTCACCTTTTCAAGCATTTTCTCTCTGTTAATTAGGATAAAATTTAGAAAGACTTTCCCTTCACTGGATTTTACAGCATCAATAAGATGTCACTGACACATATTGGTACTCTGCTGGACAACCTGTGTTCTGCTGTAATCATTACTCAACGAATTACAACCAGTTCTTTTATCCTGGATGATTTTGCCTCTTCTTTTTTTTTCCTCAGAAAAAAAACCCTCCAAATCAGAGAATCATAAAATCATAGAATGGTTTGGGTTGGAAGGGACCTTGAAGATCATTGAGTTCCAACCCCCCTGCCATGGGCAGAGACACCTCCCACTAGACCAGGTTACTCAAACCCCCATCCAGCCTGGCCTTGAACACTTCCAGGGATGGGGCTTCCACAACTTCTCTGGGCAACCTGTTCCGTTGCCTCACCACCCTTAAAGTGAAAAATTTCTTCCTAATATTTAATCTAACTCTACCCTCTTCCAGTTTAAAGCCATTGCCCCTCGTCCTATCACTACATGCCCTAGTAAAAAGTCCTTTCCCAGCTCTCCTGTAGTCTCCCTTTAGGTACTGGAAGGCTGCACTAAGGTCTCCTCAGGGCCTTCTCTTCTCCAGGCTGAACAACCCCAACTCTCTCAAGCCTTTCCTCACAGGAGAGGTGCTCCAGCCCTCTGATCATCTTCGTGGCCCTCCTCTGGACCCACTCCAACAGGTCCATGTCCTTCTTATGTTGCGGGCTCCAGAGCTGGATGCAGTACTCCAGGTGGGGTCCCACCAGAGTGAAGTAGAGGGGCAGAATCACCTTCCTCGACCTGCTGGCCACACTTCTTCTGATGCAGCCCAGGATACGGTTGGCCTTCTGGGCTGCGATCGCACATTGCCATCTCATGTTGAGCTTCTCGTCAGTCAGCACCCCCAGGTCCTTCTCCTCAGGGCTGCTCCCAATCCATTCCCCGCTGAGCCTGTATTTGTGCTTGGGATTGCCCCGACCCAGATGTAGGACTTTGCACTTGGCCTTGTTGAACTTCGAGGTTGGCATGGGCCCACCTCTCCAGCCTGTCCAGGTCCCTCTGAATGGCATCCCTCTGTCCAGTGTGTCTACCTCGCCACATAGCTTGATATCATTGGCAAACTTGCTGAGGGTACGCTTGATCCCACTGTCCATGTCTCTGACAAAGATGTTGAACAGCACGGGTCCCAGTACCAACCCCTGAGGAACGCCACTCATCACTCAAGCTCTCCAAGGGCTTCACATCCAAATCCTGTTTTCCCTTTTGGTGATGTACAGTAGGCATCCTACCATTGTAGCACTCATATTCTCATAGGATTTTATCAGTAGAACTTTAAATAAGGTTTAATTTACTGAACTGTAAGATTCCATGATCTTCCAAGGACCATAAAGACTTCCAGGTCCTCCTCTTTATACCATGTTTCTTATATTCAGGTACTGACAACCAGTATGCAGGACCTATACTGTCTGGTTTTGTCTCTTCTATGACCCTGTAATGTATAACCCTATTCCAAGTAGTTTTAGGTCCTCAGCCAAGTGGCTGTGGTTAATACCTTCCTGTGAACTTGTGTGTCAGCTCCTTTCTTCAATCTAGTCTGAGGCTTCCCTACGAGGTTATAAAGCTAGCAGATAAAGAGAGCTTTTTGTGAATAAGCCCCTGACAGGGAAGATGGTCTTTTAGATGACATCCTGCAAGTAATAATTTATTTCCAGGACACATCCAGCCTTTGCCTCAGTCTTGAACTTCAGTAGGGAGAACATTTGAGTTTACATTCATTACCTGTCCTGTAATTACTTTTTAATTTTCTCAGGGTCATTCACGGTAAGGCCTATGTTGATAGGCAGGAGGATATAATAATCAGTAAGGTGGGGTGGGTAAAGTTGGTAATGTTTTGGCAACCTCTTGCATTCAGGCAAGATAGCAGATATCTCAGAAGACCAGGTGCCTTCAGCAGATGAGTCCATCTGAGATCCTCAGGAGGGAGTCACCAGTCACTGTCATCTTTTGATCCCTTTTGGCAGGCTTAGAGTTAATCTTCTGTGTGCTGCTCAGATCAAAGTAAAACTTTGCATATTTTTAGAGTAAGAGTTGAAATGTTAAGATTATCTCCAAGTTTAGGGAATACTATAAAACACACTTAATAAATCTATAAAATAAGACTGCTGAATATTTCTGCATTTTGCTTATATGGAAATACATCCTCTAAAATTTAACAAAAATAATTGTTCTAACTTTCCTTTTCATGGGTTATCGTAAAACTATAATGGATGTAAAACAGGTACAAGTGGGACATATTAAATACCCTTTAATTTAATCTTTTTCTGCCTTTAAAAGTTATTAAGTATTTAATTATTATTTATTTTAATGGCTTATTGATGAAGGCTGTGGTATTTCAGCAAGAAGAGTATATAGTCCATATCTATGGGCTTTCTTATAGGGCCTGAGAAAGAAAGGTATTCTGGCCATTCTTGCAAAGGGAAATAGCGTGGAAGTGATTTACTTATCCAGGAAGAGAGAAAACATTATAAGAGATATTTTTTCCTTTTAAAATCAACAGAAAGACTTTTATTAGCTTCTCTCATGTTAGCTTAGCCATCTCATGTTAACTGGGGAGGTATTAAGGGGTAAAGGTGGCTCCTTAGCTGATGTAGAAACTTGGGCTTATTAGAAACTAAGCCTGTGATTTGGAGGTCCAGAATCTCCTTTTGCAAAAGAAATACTTCAGAGAAGTATCAGTCAGTTTTTGTTTGGGTTTGGGGTTTTTTTACCCTCCCTTTCCCTTTCCCTTTCCCTTTCCCTTTCCCTTTCCCTTTCCCTTTCCCTTTCCCTTT